>CAUJRU010000489.1:351167-483809 GCA_963277665.1 Viscum album
CGTCCATGAAACTCCCAACGGCTCCGTATCCAATGATTAATGGACATGCTTTACAAAGGTAGTCGTTCTCCGGATGGTCTGACTAGTGATTCTTAAGAACTCACATTGGTCGAGAGGATGGGAAGTCGGGCTCATCGCACCCTTTTGGGGGGGGGGGAATTATTGCCTATTCTGGGACTCTCTTATAGATTTAATATATATTCATATATTCGTGAATAATTGGTTTATACCCAAACATAGTATCCTATAATATGTTGTATACATATTATACAACATATAATCTATTCCAGGATACTGTTGGATTATATGTATACCAAATGTTTTTGAACCATTGGTATACCGTCCATCATATTGAATACCAACAGTTTTGTGAATAATTGGCATATGTTGTCCAGCATATTGAATACCAATAGTTCTATGAACTGTTGGCATATGTTTTCCATCATATTGAATACCAACATTTCATTGAACTGTTGTTATATCCTTAATCCCCCGAAAACATCATAGCTGGACAACCCAAGGTAGAGGACATAATCCTATAAAACTATAAACCCACATCGATCAGAGGATATAAACCTATAAAACTGCACCTATAAGAGTCTTCCAAAGAACAATGTTAACATGCTTCTCTAAAAGTCTTCCAAAGCACCTATGTCTGTAAACCTGTAAACCCGCACCTCCAACAGTCTTCCAAAACAGTTATAACTATAAACCTATAAACATGCACCTCTAACTGTCTTCCAAATAATATGTAAACCTACACCATCATGCACCTCATATATAAACACAATCTACATGGGAAATTCAATTCCAATGTGTTTTATAAACTTTCATGTGGTGTCCAACCACCACAATGGCTAAAGAAACACAAAGAATGATTTATTAAGCCTTCCAAATTCATCTTGTTATAGAGAAAACGGAAATATTCCCACTCTGGATCAAACCTAAATATTTGGATAGAATCTTTCTTCTTCCTGCACTATCTATCTTCAAGAAGTGGACATAAATCGTCTTATTTATCAAAGTGTGTTTCTATAATTACACTATAATTGGGGAAGCATATAAAGCCGAATTATTGGATATGGTGTATGCAATTGGATACATTTTCAAATAAAATTGGAATTCATTGTGACTTAAATTTGACTCTGTGTTCCTATCAGAAATAGATTCTGTTGGTTGGAAACAACATTTGGCATTTCATTTAAGGGATAAAATATGTATTTTATAGACATGACCGTATTATATAAATTATAATAGGTCACTGATAAACCCTACACGTTTGATTCCAAATAGATTATCATTGGTCTTCAATGCTTGATACCTCTTTTATTTAAACCATATGAGACCAACAACTCATGTGTGAGGGATAAGCCATTATATTCACTTGAGATAAAAAACTCTTATCTAGATGATAATTTCAAGATTAGAATTATTTCTTCAATGTAATCCTTATTTAGCCAAAATATAACAATGGTAAGCTTCTGTCTTCAATGGATACGTAGATCTATTCACTGAAAAACTATTCCCATGTTCACCCACTTTTGCTTACCTTTTTTTCCTCTTTGAAACAAATATGTCAATATAGCCCCATTATATCCTTACCTTATTCTTTATTTAAGAACAAGATGTTGCAATGTTGTGTAGGTATCTCCCCTTTTTCATAACGGACTCGTGAAATATATATATTTTCTATCCATCTTCATGAACAACTATGAATGGTTTCGATCACACCAGGCTTCTATAATCTTCTCTTTCTTCTCAAATTGTTCATGCGAACGAACATGTTTTTGAATTCAAATAAATATAATAAATAAGACTCAAGGATATTTGGTCACATTCGGTGCAGTTTTCCATTAACTTATTCATTTTTGGAATCATCATCCATTAAAAACTATTAACTATCCATCTATATAGTCTGAAAATATCTCTTTTTTAAATTCACCAAATAAAATATCTGAATATCTTGTGAGAACACCTCCATTTTAATTATCCAAATTTTCTATAACTTGGGAATGATTATAAACCTCAAATTGAATATATGTGGTTTAAGAAAACCATTCAAACATTCCTTTTAAAATCCCAAACCTCATGACATGAATCTCATTTTGGAATTGTGTTTCCAAAAAAATGCCTCTGACCTTACACCAAGGCATGAAACAAAACTTCTTTATACAATATTACTTTCAAAAAGTCAGACACCATGACCAATTTTCCATTTTTCTCCACTACAAAATCCGGATACACCAAAACACTTATCTCTCCTAAAATGCTCTGGGAAATGACAAAGGAATCACTCCAGCATCATTCTATACATCACTATAAATAGGTCCACCACGATGAGAAGAATTCCTTTAGTAGGTATCCCCACAGCAATTATTCTTATTAGAACAAGGGAGAACTGTTTCAATATGAATATTCAAAGGAGGAGGCACTAAATTATATGAATTAGTGGTGGTAAGATAAATCTTATGGTGGGGAGAATCATATTCCTAAAATGTGTTAAACAATGACACCATCAATGTTTTTAGATATATGGGATTAGTTAAAAACCCAATGTGGTGGCCAAGAGGCTAGTAAAACAACCCAAATGGGTTTCTATATAAGATAACATCACAACTGGAATGATAGAAAAAATTAACTATTTAATACGCTACAAAATGGGATCACTAAAAGGTTGTAGTGATCGGAACAATGACGCAACATCCAAAGGGATTCAAAATGACAGAAAATAACCATTCACCCTACAAAAATCAATTACAAATTCGTTCACTTCACCTAAACATGGAAATTTCATTTATAATATTCAAAGAGTGAAAAGGAAAGTGTCATGGTCAAGGAATAAACATACTCAGGCAATTCCATTTGAGCTAAATTATTATGATAATACAATTTATATTATTCAAAGAAAACAAAAACTAACTGGTCACAAAAAAAACCCGAACAAGAGGCATATGGAAAACTCAAACCAAATCTAAACCTGATAAAATAACTATCACTACTATTTGGTTTAGAAGACAACAAACCTCCATTAAAAGGTTTTTATTATAAAATCATTTCACTACATTAAAAAACATTTCATATAATTATATTTAACATTTATTCAAAAAATCATTAAGCACAAATCAAATTCAATATGTTAAGAAACTAGATCAAAATAACTATCATTTAGGGTTTTTGCAGATAACACACCTATGTTAGAGGGGTTTTATTATAAAAACATGACATTATTTATCAAATTAAACAATTATATTAAAGATCACTTATTCAAGATATGCAATTAAATATAATTAAGCAGAATTAAGAAAGAAAATAAATTCAATTTAAATAATTATTCAATTAAAAAGCTATGAGAGAGACCCTAACTCATGGTGGAACGAGGTCATCCACTTCATCTCTTGGAGAATTCTAACAAAAATTTGCTACTCACCCACTAGTTATACGCACCTTCACACACAAACGAGGACACCTAACCCCTATGCACACACTCGTATGGCAACGAGCATATACAAAGGGATCCTTGTACACATGCTTTTATGCATATACCAGTCTTCACAGACCTACGTAGGCATTTATATATATATATATATACATGGGCACACCTAGCCCCATACGTACATAATTACTACCATGGTTGACTATACATATAACTGGGGAACCCAAATACATATACTTACTTACCAATGCACACGCATGGGAGTCACCCTTGACTTGGTGACTTGAAACCAAAGTGAAGGGATCAATGCACCACACGAAGGATATTAGGAACCATAAAAAAATAAAGGACCCTACATAACAAGTGAGAAAACATCCAATGAAATTAAATCCATACCTTGATTGGAAGAAGAGAACCAAATCCACTCGAACCAAAACGGAACGATCCAACTCCCTTCTGAAAACATAATATGGACTAAAAAACACTAAAATAACCAAATAAATGATGTGTGAGACAAGTAGTAACCATAAAATCTTACCTCATATTAATGTCGGAGGGCTGAAACGATATGAACCCCTTATGACACCCTTCACAGAATATAACAACTCTATATCCATAGAAAACCATAAAATACGTAAGTGGAAAATTTGATAAATAAAATAAAATAAAACAAAACTGAAAAATACATGCCTCTTTTGACTATACACATCACTGAAAAACTTATAAGAACCACAATGCCCCATTGGTAAAACGATGTTCTTAAAAACAAGGGGGAAACATATCGATGTTCTTAAATTATACTATCATATAGTACACTCTTATTAATTAACAATTAATATTCCTATTAATGGTATATAATCAGTTTGGGTCAAGTTTTAGCTTAGTTTGGTTTTATTCATTACATGTTGTTTGGGACATTTCCATTAGATATAGTTTGTCATATTTTTGTTTATATTATCTTGGAAAATTTCATTAATTTGGGTTCTAGTAGATCATGGAATTAATAATAATCAGTCAATATATATTAATAATTATATCCATTGGTACCATATCTAGAGTAAAAAATATATAAAAATTAAAGATTTCATATAAGGAAAATAATAAGAGGGAATCAGAGACCATTCTCTCTCCTTTTACATAGAGGAATTCTAATTTAAATCAAAAAATGCTTGAAATCAATAAATTTATTTATCTTGTACAAAATATAGGTATAAATAATGTAATTAGTGGTAATATTTTCAAATAAAACACTATATAATTACAAATCAATATTAATTGTACTTCACACTATTGTTGGACCAACATCATCTATTATTTGATTATCATATACCATGTGATGAAATTTTATTCCCAATTCATGTGGATAGAACATAAAAATTCATCCTCAAGACTGTGTTAAATACATTGAGTTAGTTATTGAGATCTAGAATGGGTCACCCATACATTGGACATCCATTAAACATAAAATAAAAATAGGTAAAGAATGATAAATAACCTAAATGAGATTAAAATAATTAACATGAATTAAAACTTTTAAAATGAATCATAAAAATAATATTCAATGAAATTGGAATCAAACATACACTAGGACAAGTTGAAAAATATAATATAACATACCAAAATAGAATAAAAAACAATTATCCCCATATATCCATTGTATAATATCATGTTTCTCACCATATCCCAATTCACCCATTGTAACGCCCCGACCCTAGTTACCCAGAGTCCGTGCATTATTACATAACATTGGCATGATCACAAGAAAGATCAAATCTCGAAAAACCGATTGGTTTAGTAGCCTTGGAAACACTAGATATATTCATAAGTTTTACATTACATCATAAATTGAAAAACTACTACAACAACATAATGTCTCCACAGTCCACACTATTATCCCCTCATAATATCCCTGCAGGTCATTCAAAACTTACTTCTTCACATCCTGGGAAAAATAAAACATAGAAAAGGGGTGAGCTCAAATGCCCAGTAAGGATAACAATATACCAGAAACTTTCATAAATAAGAATAAACATTTAAGGCTATGTATAACTAAAACAAAAGCCTTTTAAACTTGAACTTCAACATAGTATGGAAAAAGTAAAATGAAATAATTCCATTTACTTGTTCACATGGATATTCTACTAATCGAATAATCATATGCAATATCAATAACCACTTTCATAATGTTGGAATGCATAATTCCAGACTATCATAAACACATAACCAAGGCCTCGTGCCAAGACTACAAATAAGATTTTGTCAAGGCCTTGTTCCAAGACACTAGTTTGTCTCATGAGACCTACTGATGCATCGAGGAGCTATAGAAGGCTCCACCAGTCACATATTAAGTCCAATGAATTCCCATATGAAAAGGTTTAAACATAACATAAACATTCGTATTAAAACTAGCATACGAAATGTCAATAATTTCACCATAAACTATGAATGGTATAAAAATAGCACATCCACAGTCAAACATATCACAAAACCATCAATACAATATAGAAGTTTTGTATCATAATAAATCAACTTCAAATAAGCGTAAAATCCATCAAAGGATGTTGACATAGATGAAATCAAAACTCTTTTTAGAGAAATATCTCTTTTATTTTTTTGAAATCATTTAAGAGACATATAAAATAAAACATTTTCTTTGAAAATATTCTTATAAGCTTGTAAGGAAAGCTTTTAAGATTTTATAACAGCGGAAAATAGCCGCACCCGCTATATATGTTAAAAAAACATTCTTACCTTAATTCTGTCGAAAAGGTTAAAAACGACCTTGTTTTGAAAACGACGGAAAGATTCCTTTATAAACCTCTAAAAGTCAAACAAGGGTATAAATGACTTTAACCCATATTCTTGTAAATAATAAAATTGTTTTGAAATACATTTTTATGAAAACATGGATGTGGATGATAAAGAGATCCCAGTAGGTTATTAGGTATAAACAACCTCGGATAATGAAGAGATTGTGAAATATCCCTTACCAATTTGGTAACTTATGAAACATACAACCCATGAAAGAGGTATCATACAATGAATATGTAAATACACATAAATTAGAGTGTATTACACAAAGAATATAATTATGGACAGTACATACACCACACAAAAGGTGATGGTGGCAATATGGCATGAATCTCACGAGATTAAGGAGTGAGATGAAAACCCCTTACCTTGTACTTTTCCTTGGTTGGGGTAGGTTAACCTCCTGTATAATGGTGAAATAATTGTTATTAAATTATACAAGAATGATATGATATCATATATGATCTTTTAATATTGATTTGATAATAATATCTTAGTATTATTATTGTTTCGGGTGTTAACTTACTTGTTTTCTTTTATATGTTTTGTTACGTAAGACATGTTTGTAAAGGATAGGTTGTATATTATTCATAATCAGAATGATATAAAGTCCTTAAACATCATTTTTTAAATCATCAAATGATAATTATACTTGAATGGATACGATGGAGAATGAATCTCATCGCGTTCGTGGAGACGGTAGTCCGTACGTACGCACGAGCGACAAAATCATTATTTTGATATTAAAATAATATATAAATGGATGGTATATCATATATAAAGAATCATTAACATGTTATATTTATTATTTACATGAGTTACATATCATTATTATACCTATTCAAATAATAATATATTGAATAACAACTACACCACGACGTGGAGACGGTAAGCCATACGTACGCACGTATGGTGACATGTTATTCAAAGGGTGGATAGAATACTGAATATTGTTGTACCATATTTATAATAACATAACAGTATATATATGATACTGTAGTTATTATTTTAGAATGTTAACAACAAAGGAAGAAGAAGTGGAAGAAGAAATGAACTTGGAAAAAGGGTGGTGAAATCATTACCTCTTCTTCGGGTTCTTCCTTTTGATTTGATCAAAAGGGCTCCATAGGTTGGATTTATGATCAAACTAAGGCCTCTAGGTTGTAGTGAGGGAAGTTGGGATAGTATTTGGGCAGAGTTTGGCCTATCCAAAAGGCTTTGATGGTGTGAAGAAATGAGAAGGAGGAGTTCTATTTTATAAGAGGGGTGAGGGGCACCTTTGGAAAAGCTAGAAATATTAATTTATAATAAATTAATATTCGGTTTCTAATGGCTCCATAGTTTATTATTCAAAGGTTAAGGTGGGGATAGGTCGAAAACCACTCAACCAATAGAATTTAGACAGGTTTGGGTACTTATATTAACCTTATCTTTAAGTATTAACTCTAAGTTAATTAGTTTCGCTTTTACAATGTCACTTTGTATTTTTATATAATATGGTTAATAAACATACTATATACATCCAAGCGACCCCAAAGTAGTCCATTAATAATGAACCTATAATGATATAATCTCTTTTCCGAACCTTAGATTTTTAGGAATTTAATATCAATTAATAATATAATATTTGTTTTAAGAACTCTTTTATGTCAATTTTGACACTATTCAATAGTTGATTTTTTTGAAACTCATAAAAAATTTGATTACTTCTATAAAAGTCAATTAAATCAATCCTAATATATCATATTATCCTAGAAAATTAGTTTAGATCATTAAAAGTTTCATATTATATTTATTTGGGTATTTATAATATCAATTATTTTAATTTTTCACTATTATAGTAATTACTGCATCATCATTGTGTCATAAATAAAATAAATTATTTAATGTCTAAAAATTATAAATAAACTATCATTATGTATGAAATCTTTTTATCTTTCTAATGAATATTTATAATCTAAAATCCAACATATATAACCCTATGTAACAATTGTTTTGCTAAAAGATATATGCTTGTGTCATTTTTGTATTCATTTTAACTTAATTAAAATAAAGTGTCATTATCACTTACAAGTGGATCCATGGGGTCCCAAAATCGACCCAAAGATGCCTATGGTCGAACTTGTATCAACCAATAAAGCTAGGACACGTTTTAGGGTAATTTAGTATTATTATAATAATATTTTTTAACCCTTATTTACCAGATTTACCCTTAACCATGGTAAATAAAATATTTACCACAGTAATTATTCAAAATGTCTAAAAATAAAAGTTACCTATTTACAAAATTTGGACATCCTGATTCCAAATATGGAATCCATTTTTCTAAATTCAAAACACAGAAGTGGCAAAAATTAATTTAAAATTAATTCCCGCTGTCAAAACAAAAAGCATGTTTTTAAGATATAATAACTATCAAAAGATTGACACTTGTTTATGTTTGGTTTAATTGTAAAATTATGTCCAATGAACAAAATTATATTAAATTGTAAAAATATATTCTAAATATACTTTAAAACCACTCAAATTCATAATTTATCATTATTAATTATTTTGACTAAAAAAGTTGTTTTTAATTAAAATTTAGTAATTTTCACTATTCATCAAAATATGAAAGTTATCCGAAATGTACCAAAATTTCACCTTAGGCTAAATTAAATATTCCGAATCCAAAAATGAAGTCCATTTTAAAATATAAAATATATATAATTTCAAAAAGTAGGTATTACTATTCATAATGGCTAGTTTGATTGGTTGTGGTGTGTGTTAAAACTCAAGGTTGCGTACAACACACGCTACTGTATTATTCAAAGAAAGTGTACCGTGGAAGCTTGGGATGTTTCATTTTAAATTTTTGATGTCCCCATTTAGTCAAAAAGTTTAAAATATTGTATTTAAAAAGGGTCCACTATTAAAAGTTGATAAAAGTGCAATACTGAAAATGAATTTGTTCTTGCATTATATCTAAGAAACTCATAATATGGATTCTAAAATTATAAGGATTATATAAAGTTTAAAATTTAGATAATACTATTCATAACCTCTTTTGAATGGATTTTTTTTTGTAAGTCATGGTGTGATTGAACTCGGTGTTTTGTGTAGTGCATGTTATTGAATTATTTTGAAGAAATAACACACTATGAAATCTTGGGGTGTTACATTCTCCCCTCCTTCAATAAATTGCATCCTCGCAATTTGAAATTGTTCTTCGAAAATAAAAGGTTGAAAATAGAAAGTATATTTGTGGGAAAACCCACATCGGAAATTGGGTTACTAAAATTTAGTCTTAATATGAGTAAAAGAGAAATGAAAGGGTCACCACCAAATTATGATCTCGATTAGGAGAACATTGGTGGCATTTAGAGACATATAATTGGAGGAAAAACGTAAATATTTATAGGTAGTGATTGAGGTCATCAATAACAAACAAGTATAAAATTGAGGTCCTTAAATTCATCAATCTATGATGATTTGAAATACCGTCGGTTCAACAAAACATAGGGTATTTGGATAACACATTTTTGACGTTTCAAAATATCTTAGTTGAAATCCCACATCAAAAAATGAATTAATGAGGCCTCTATTTAAAATAAAGAGTCGAATGTATGAAGATTACCGAAAATAACACATACTAGGGTTCCATATGGATATGGAAGAAAAATCTAACCATCATTTATCTGATGGAGAGTGGTAGATAACATGGCTATGAAAAGGTAAACAATCCCAAAGCCATAAATTAGTGATGATTTAAGGTGCCATCTAGGAAAAAAAATTTGTTCTAAGTTGCTTTTCTTAATGTTGAGGAATTTATTTATGAGATTGGATAAGATCATAAGGAGATATACTTACTTTATAATTATAGTTTTATCCGTTAATAAATTTCTACCAGAAACTCATCTTTCACTCTAAAAGATAATAGAATGTAAAAAATTCTATTTACACTATTCGTATAGGGTTCCAAAATAAACGAATTTATAATTCATCTACAAGATCTTTTAATAAAAACTACATTATTTAATCCAGGACATCTCGTGGGCCAGTGGTAGGTGATACACCCTTGTCGCCCTTCGGTTGTGGGTTCAAGTCTCGCAGCCTTGCCGGACGCGACGGGTTGCCGCCCGACCTCCGGGTTGTCCTTTTATGTCAATCCAAAATAATCCAAACTATAACTATCCAAAATACTTCTATCCAAACTCACAGTCCAACATTTATAACGAAGGTAAACATAATATAGATCCTTTTTACCCCGTAATAGCATATGAATACCTTCATCATGTATTACCATATTTCTTATTGATTACATTCATGCTCCCTTATTCCATATAGAATGCTGGATATACTTCATTAATCCAAAAATGTTTTAAACCCCAACAATGATGGAATATACAAATCATTAATCAGTTCCAAGGTAGTCAAAAATATCCAATATAATTTATCCAGAACAATCACATATTATTCCAAAATCACTACCTCAGTATCAGAACTATATTATGATTTATCATTCTCTCAACCATATATTTTCCAAAAAATTATCCTGCTATTGAGTCACTTTTCTTTGTTCCACACAATCTCAAGTCCTTAATGAAATAGTACTACAGTACAATCCTTATATACTCCATAATTATTATAACAAGTACATTGTTGATACAACACTCAATTGACATAATCAACATAAGAACTCTAATCATTCCTATTCATCTGTGGTAGTATCATAACGTGATTATTATCCAATAACATCATTTGCGGCATAGTCAGATGACTTGGACATAGGTTCGCGTAGTGTCCAAACTCCTTGAAAATGAAGAATTGTACATTTGAAACCATTTTCTTACCCTTGCAGTCACATACTTTGTGCCCTTTTCCTCCACACTTATAACAAACTCCCATTCCTTTCAGGCATGTTCCAGGGTGTTTCTTTCCACAGTTACCACATATGGGAAAATTCTTCTTTTCCCTCTTCCATTTATCCATCTTTCTCTCTTCCATCCTTTTCTTCTCTTTCTTCCCTTCAAAGCCATAGGACTCAGTAAACTCTTTACTTATCTTATCAACACATGATATTATTTCTTCATATGATGATAATACACGAGAGACTATTTCTCTTATAAATTCTAGCTTAAGACCATGAAAGATATGATCCTTCCTTCTCTTCGGATCATGTGCATTTCTGGTGTTCTCATTCCTTCTACTGGGCGCCATTTATAAACAATGACATACACTAGATCAGTTTATGAATCAAAATACATAATCCCATACTTATAAAACACTTAACATAAATTGAACTATTTATAGATATAATCCATAATCATAAAAATGTCTCCTTTGAGGATGTATATACTCGTAAACCCTTCATAATGGTTTGTAAAGAAAATGAGAATTATCCTAAGAATATCCCCTGGGAGTGTCGTAACCAAGAGTGCAGCAAGGCCCGTTGTCGTGCACCAGTTCCCGTTCGAGTCTAGCTCAAAGCGGTGTTTTCGGGTTTTACCCCTAGGTACATCTGTGCCAAAGCAGCCTCTACCTGCTCGTATCCAGACAGGGATGTATTGCTCGGAAAACTCACAAAATCTCTACAATACCAAAATTCTAGGAAGTTCTTCTATACTAATCCTCAAAGTTCTTCTTAGGTCTACGTGCTCTAATCAGAGGTTATCTAAATCTAGCTTCCAAGGTTTGTACTAAACTTCCTCTGATACCAACTGTAACGCCCCGACCCTAGTTACCCAGAGTCCGTTCATTATTACATAACATTGGTATGATCTCAAGAAAGATCAAATCTCGAAAGACAGATTTGTTTAGTAGCCTTGGAAACACTAGATATATTCATAAGTTTTACATTACATCATAAATTGAAAAACTACTACAACAACATAATGTATCCAAAGTCCACACTATTATCCCCTCATAATATCCCTGTAGGTCATTCAAAACTTACTTCTTCACATCCTGGGAAAAATAAAACATAGAAAAGGGGTGAGCTCAAATGCCCAGTAAGGATAACAATATACCGGAAACATTCATAAATAAGAATAAACATTTAAGGCTATGTATAACTAAAACAAAAGCCTTTTAAACTTGAACTTCAACATAGTATGGCAAAAGTAAAATGAAATAATTCCATTTACTTGTTCACATGGATATTCTACTAATCGAATAATCATATGCAATATCAATAATAACTTTCATAATGTTCGAATGCATAATGCCAGACTATCATAACCACATAGCCAAGGCCTCGTGCCAAGACTACAAATAAGATTTTGTCAAGGCCTTGTGCCAAGACACTAGTTTGTCTCATGAGACCTACCGATGCATCGAGGAGCTATAGAGGGCTCCACCCGTCACATATTAAGTCCAATGCATTCCCATATGAAAAGGTTTAAACATAACATAAACATTCGTATTAAAACTAGCATACGAAATGTCAATAATTTCACCATAAACTATGAATGGTATAAAAATATCACATCCACAGTCAAACATATCACAAAACCTTCAATACAATATAGAAGTTTTGTATCATAATAAATCAACTTCAAATAAGCGTAAAATCCATCAAAGGATGTTGACATAGATGAAATCAAAAATCTTTTTAGAGGAATATCTCTTTTATTTTTTTGAAATCATTTAAGAGACATATAAAATAAAACATTTTCTTTGAAAATATTATTATAAGCTTGTAAGGAAAGCTTTGAAGATTTTATAACAGCGGAAAATAGCCGCACCCGCTGTATAAGTTAAAAAAACATTCTTACCTTAATTCTGTCGAAAAGGTTAAAAAGGACCTTGTTTTGAAAACGACGGAAAGATTCCTTTATAAAACTCTAAAAGTCAAACAAGGGTATAAATGAATTTAACCCATTATCTTGTAAATAATAAATTTTTTTTGAAATACATTTTTAAGAAAACATGGATGTGGATGATAAAGAGATCCCAGTAGGTTATTAGGTATAAACAACCTCGGATAATGAAGATATTGTGAAATAACCCTTACCAATTTGGTAACTTATGAAACATACAACCCATTAAAGAGGTATCATACAACGAATATGTAAATACACATAAATTAGAGTGTATTACACAAAGAATATAATTATGGGCAGTACAAACACCACACAAATGGTGATGGTGGCAATATGGCATGAATCTCACGGGAATAAGGAGTGAGATGAAAACCCCTTACCTTGTACTTTACCTTGGTTGGGGTAGGTTAACCTCCTGTATAATGGTGAAATAATTGTTATTAAATTATACAAGAATCATATGATATCATATATGATCTTTTAATATTGATTTGATAATAATATCTTAGTATTATTATTGTTTCGGGTGTTAACTTACTTGTTTTATTTTATATGTTTTGTTACGTAAGACATGTTTGTAAAGGATAGGTTGTATATTATTCATATCCAGAATTATATCAAGTCCTTAAACATAATTTTTTAAATCATCAAATGATAATTATACTTGAATGGATACGATGGAGAATGAATCTCATCGCGTTCGTGGAGACGGTAGTCCGTACGTACGCACGAGCGACAATATCATTATTTTGATATTAAAATAATATATAAATGGATGGTATATCATATATACAGAATCATTAACCTGTTATATTTATTATTTACATTTGTTACATATCATTATTATACCCATCCAAATAATAATATATTGAATAACAATTACACCACGACGTGGAGACGGTAAGCCGTACGTACGCATGTATGGTGACATGTTATTCAAAGGGTGGATAGAATATTGAATATGGTTGTACCATATTTATAATAACATCACAGTATATATATGATACTGGAGTTATTATTTTAGAATGGTAACAACAAAGGAGGAAGAAGTGGAAGATGAAATGAACTTGGAAAAGGGGTGGTGAAATCATTACCTCTTCTTCGGGTTCTTCCTTTTGATTTGATCAAAAGGGCTCCATAGGTTGGCTTTCTGATCAAACTAAGGCCTCTATGTTGTAGTGAGGGAAGTTGGGAGAGTATTTTGGCAGAGTTTGGCCGAACCAAAAGGCTTTGAAGGTGTGAAGAAATGAGAAGGAGGAGTGCCCTATTATAAGAGGGGTGAGGGGCACCTTTGGAAAATCTAGAAATATTAATTTATAATAATTTCATATTCGGTTTCTAATGGCTCCAAAGTTTATTATTCAAAGTTTATGGTGGGTATAGGTCGAAAACCACTCAACCAATAGAATTTAGACAGGTTTGGGTACTTATATTAACCTTATCTTTAAGTATTAACTCTAAGTTAATTAGTTTCACTTTTACAATGTCTATTTGTATTTTTATATAATATGGTTAATAAACTTACTATATACATCCAAGCGACCCCCAAGTGGTACATTAATGATGAAACTATCATGATATAGTCTCTTGGACCAACCTTATATTTTTAGGAATTTAATATCAATTAATAATATAATATTTGTTTTAAGAACTCTTTTATGTCAATTTTGACACTATTCAATAGTAGATTTTTGTGAAACTCATAACAGATTGATTACTTCGAAAAAAGTCAATTAAATCAATCCTAATATATCATATTATCCTATAAAATTAGTTTAATTCATTAAAAGTTTCATATTATATTTATTTGGGTATTTATAATATCAATTATTTTAATTTTTCACTATTATAGTAATTTCTGCATCATCATTGTGTCATAAATAAAATAAATTATTTAATGTATAAAAATTATAAATAAACTATCATTATGTAGGAAATGGGTTTATCTTTATAATGAATATTTATAATCTAAAATCCAACATATATAACCCTATGTAACATTTTTTTTGCTAAAAGATATATGTTTGTTTCATTTTTGTATTCATTTTAACTTAATTAAAATAAAGTGTCATTATCACTTACAAGTGGATCCATGGGGTCCAAAAATCGACCCAAAGATGCCTATGGTCGAACATGTATCATACAATAAGGCTAGGACACGTTTTAGGGTAATTTAGTATTATTATAAAATTATTTGTTAACCCTTATTTACCAGATTTACCCTTAACCATGGTAAATAAAATATTTACCACAGTAATTATTCAAAATGTCTAAAAATAAAAGTTACCTATTTACACAATTTGGACATCCTGATTCCCAATATGGAATCCATTTTTCTAAATTCAAAACACAGAATTGGCAGAAATTAATTTAAAATTAATTCCCGCTGTCAAAACAAAAAGCGTGTTTTTAAGAGACAATAACTATCAAAAGATTGACACTTGTTTATATACGGTTTAATTGTAAAATTATGTCCAATGAACAACATTATATTAAATTGTAAAAATATATTCTAAATATACATTAAAACCACTCAAATTCATAATTTATCACTATTAATTATTTTGATTAAAAAAGTTGTTTTTAATTAAAATTTAGTAATTTTCACTATTCATCAAAATATGAAAGTTATCCGAAATGTACCAAAATTTCACATTAGGCTAAATTCGATATTCCGAATCCAAAAATGAAGTCCATTTTAAAATATACAATATATATAATTTCAAAAAGTAGGTATTACTATTCATAACGGCTAGTTTGATTGGTTGTGGTGTGTGTTAAAACTCAAGGTTGCGTACAACACACACTACTGTATTATTCAAAGAAATTGTACCGTGGAAGCTTGGGATGTTTCATTTTAAATTTTTGATGTCCCCATTTAGTCAAAAAGTTTAAAATATTGTATTTAAAAAGGGTTCACTATTAAAAGTTGATAAAAGTGCAATACTGAAAATGAATTTGTTTTTGCATTATATCTAAGAAACTCATAATATGGATTCTAAAATTATAAGGATTATATAAAGTTTAAAATTTAGATAATACTATTCATAACCTTTTTTGAATGGCTTTTTTTTGTAAGTCATGGTGTGATTGAACGTGGTGTTGCGTGTAGTGCAAGTTATTGAATTATTTTGAAGAAATTACACACTATGAAATCTTGGGGTGTTACACCCATGGATAAACAAACATGAGATGATTATACCATAGGATGAATATTGAACATATACACATAATATGAGATACAAAAAGACACAAATAGATATTAAGTGTGTATGGTAGTATTATTCATGCAATTCATATGTAAAATTGATTTTTCATGGGCTCATAAATCACCAAAATCACCAAATTAAATTGATCCAAACAAGAAGGGAAGCATAATCCAACCTCAAATGGTGGGAAATAGTTGAAGATGAACCAAGATTATCCAAAATAGTTTTCCTTTAGTAGCGGATCCCAAATCAGGTCTATGGTGGACCTAAAAGAATCACGATATGCCTTAGAAATAAGGATTAATGTTAGAATTGGAGATCCTAAAAACCCCTAGGGTTCTTCCGAATTAAACCTATCAACAAGAGAGAGTAAAACTATAAGAAATTGAAGAATTAACGAAGTTGAATTCTTACCTAAATGTACCCACCATGAACCCTTATGAAATTACAAAGAAATTCTAGGAGGAGTGGGAGCCAAGAGAGGGGGACGTCGGGCGGGGTGTTCGGCTGTGGGGGTCTCGCTGGTGACTGGAGAGGATAAGGGGCTGAGGGACATCACCGGAGGAGAGGAGAGACATGTTTTAAGTCCTATATTACCAATGGATTTATTATAACTATTTTCCATGGAAGACATGGACTCTAAGGATGGTAAATGAAAGAAAATAGATAAACAAAGTAGACCTATAGATATAGTGTTAACATGCTTCCTCAGTTTAGAGAATGATATTTAGTGATTTTATGGTAATTAAATCACCTTGTCACTAGGTCTCCAAGTGGATAAGTTATCGATTGGGATATGAGTGGACTAACATTTATCTTATATTTGGGATGATATGTGTACAAACTAGATGAGGGTTTAGATCATGTAAAATGTTTCTAAGAGGATTGGGCCTTGTAGTGATAGGTGTGGTAATTATACGTCTAGAATTTGATGGTAAAATAATTTTGAGGATGGATTGTAATCTTGGGGAGTTCATAGAGTGGGATGGTCCCTACGAGTCTATAAAATGTATTATGAAAGGTTTTACTCAATTTAATTTTTCTAGAGTTTAACTAAAGTGATTTAGGATGATATGATAGTGTGGGTATTGTGTATTATCAGATAGATTGGAATTATAATTCCAAGAGGCTAGGTGTAACTTTTCATAAAATGGAACCTGGTTTGTGGGGATGGGTTATAATACATGGTTTTGATGAGTTTATTGGCCGGATTATTGATAATATAATTAAGGAATGGTCGACATGTGAGAGAAGACTATAGTGTGTGGGATGAGGATTATTGTTAGTGAGTAGCGATTAGGACGAGTCTGAAGGACCCTAGAGGATTCCCTTGTGGATGAGATAAGAATGTATATGAGTTCAACATGGTGTTATTTTGCAACCTGGACTATCATGAGGTGAATAATCCTCTTTGTTTAGTTGGATGATGAGATGTGCATCAAGGCATGTGATAATCCTCAAGAGATGAGTCTAGACAATGAGACTCAGAGGATATACTAGGATATGTTTGATAGGATTGGGTGAGTGTACAACCCATATAAGATGATACGATATATGGAGACACTTAGAGACACTTGGGGTTATTTATGAGATCCCATGGAGACCCTTGGGGTACTTTCATGACTCCAACATACTCTATAAATGTTCCAACACAGTGTTTTAAAAAAATTCCATATCATGGAAGACCCAAAGGCTACTCTAGCTTCCAATATTTCCTCTCACTCACACCTCATGGTATTACAATATAAATGTGATCTACATAAACGAGTTAGGATATCATCACTACCCTACATTTTTAGAAAGATATAAAAGGACAAAGTGGCCAATGGGATAATTAAAATAAAATAAAAACTAAACAAAAACATACCTATATATTGTGACTATACATTTCACCGCCCAATATATAATAACCACAATGCCACAAGGGTAAAATAATGTTCCTATAAGAAAGGGAGAAACAAATCCACGTTTCAAAGTGATACTATAAAATAATACATTCCTATTAATTAACAACCAGTCTTTCTATTAATGGTATATAATCAGTTTAGCAAGAGTTCCATTTTCAGTTTTTTTAGATATAAGTTTGTTTGAGACATTTTCATTAGATTATTTTGTCTTGTTTTTGTTTACATTAGCTTAGAAAATTTCATTCATTTGGGTTATAATTGATCCAGATTGATTAGATTTGGTTAATATCAGTTTGGTTTAGTTCTATTTACTTCATGTGAGTTGGTTTCATGAATCATAAAACCCAGTACAATAATTTGAGATTTGAGATAAGAACAATAATTTTAGAATTTGAGAATTGAAATAGCTTTGGAATGATTCTGAAATCATTGACATTTCCACCATGATTAAATTTTGGGATAAACACAATAATTTGAGAATTGGAACCAATAGGAATGTATAATGTGATAAAAATTCCACCACAACAAGATATACATCAGAATGATCAACATCCCACTAACTCATGAAAATACCACTATCTCGTGAAAATTATATTAGTGAAACCATAAATACCATAGGTGATGTCTTGATTGGGGAGGGAAGACCTATCCTAATCATTAAAGGAAGCATCCATGAGCTTAGAGTTTTTAGAATATAATACCAAATGTGGAATAACATCCATTAGTTAATATTACCCTTATAATCAGTAAAATCAGTAAATATGCATATAAAATTATTTGTCAAGAACAAATAAAATATCACATTCATTTGAGTAAAAATTCCCATATATGAAAATTGATGATATTAAAAGTTTAACCTTATTATCTTTGTGAAATATGTGAATGAATTTTGAGTTCATGTCTCCATCCTTGAGCCACTCAAGACAGCTGCATTCCACAGGAATATAATAAAATCCTATAGTTTACACTATATATGGACCTCAACCTCCAATAATAACTTATATTCATGACCTATATTTTGAAAATCAAGCAGTATTGCTTCAGTGAGTTTTATATCAGTATCCAAACCACTAAATTTCTCCATATACTAGTTTTAATGGATTAAAATGACTCACTTGAGTTTTTATGGGATCCTATGAAAGGAATTTCTAATATTACAATTCTTTAATTTCAATAAAAATATTTATACTACACCGGGCCGAGTTGAAAAATAAAATATAACATACCTAAAAAGAATAAAATAATCAATTATAACCATACATCAATTGTACAATATCATGTTTCTCAGCATATCCCCACTCTCCCATCAATAAACAAAAATGAGTTGATTATACCAAAGGAAAGATCATGATCATATAGACATAATATGAGTTATAGAAACACAAAAATAGATATGAATGATATAATGTAGTCTTATTCATGTAATTCATAACTAAAATAGATTTTTCATTGACACATAAATCACTAAAAGAAACAAATTAAATTGGGTCAAAAAAAAAGAGAAAAATAAACCAACCCAAAATAGTGGAAGATGAACCAAGACTATCCAAAACTCTTTGAATTTAGTATCGAATACGAGAACATGCTTGAGGAAACCTGATAGAACCATGATACCCCTATAAACAAGAATCAATGTTAGAATTCGGGAACCTAAAAACCCATAGGGTTCCATCGAATGAAACCCGGCAATCAGAGAGAGGAAAAATCTATGAAATTAAATAATTAAAGAAGATGAATTCTTAACTAGAAGTATAGATCATGAAACATAAATAATGTTTTGGGAAATAGCGAGAGGAGAGTGAGCTGAGAGAGGGGGATGTCACACAGGGTGTTCGACCATGGGGGGTTTTGCGCATGACTGAAGAGTGGGATGGGGGGAGTTGTTGGAGGAGAGGGAGCCGAGAGGGGAGGGGGTGCCTCCAGGAGAGGGAGACAAGAGGGGAGGAACATCGCCAGAAGAGATGGAGCCAAGAGTCTGGAGCTGAGCAGGGAGGGGGACGTCATTGATGGAGAGGGTGCTGAGAGGGGAGGGGAGAACATTGCCAGAGGAGAGAGAGAGCTGAGAGGGGCTAGGGGCTGGGAGGTGGAGGTGGAGGCCATAAGGTCGAAGGGGTCATGGTTGTGTAGGGGAAGAGAGGGCCAGGAGGCTATGGTCGTGGAGGGTTCACACAGGGGAATTGAAAATCAGAAGGAATCCCAATTAAATTCTGAAATCGGTAATGTATACAGATGGTTTTAGCAAAATCGTAGGAATAAACCACAATTTGTCACATATCCCAGTTTTTTTAAAAATCCTTGGGCATGCATTCATGGGTACAAACCTATTTCCACATGTGTATACATTAAAATGTAATAAATTTAAAAAAAAAAAACAGAAAAAAATAAAACCCTAAAAACAAAAAAACCCCCAAATCACTAAAAGATCATAAAAATCCTAAAACATCCCAAAAATTATAAAAAACCCCAGACACTCTAAAAACCCCAAATAAAACAATAAAATCCAAAAATTATTAAATAACCAAAAAAACATAAAAACTCTAAATATCCTAAAAACACAATAAATAACCCCTAAAATCCCAAAAAAACATATAAAATTTAAAAAACCTAAAAATAATTGAAAAAAAACTAAGGAATCCATAAAATAAATTAATGTTATAAAACCCCAAGAATGAAAAAAGGCTAAAAATCCTAAAAGATATTAAAAATACTAAAAACCACTAAGAACCATAAACCCCTAAAAACCTAAAAAAACTAAAAAGACATAAATCAAACCACTAAAAACAATAAAAACATTTAAACAACTAAAAAATTAAATAACCTGAAAAACCATATAAACACTACAAATTTCATGAAATCCTTAAAAACCCTAAAAAATAACACCCTAAAAACCCTCAAATCCATACAAACACTAAGAACTAAAAAAACTAAAAAAATCACCCAAAAAACCAAAAAAAAAACTCAAAAAAACCCAAAGAAAATCTAAAAATATCTAAATCTTCTAAAAACATTAAAAACACTAAAAACCCTAAAAATACCTAAAAACCCCAAGAAATTTTAAAATACCCTAAATACCCAAAAAACTACAAAAACCCACAAAAAACTATAAAAACTCATCAAACCTATAAAAATGTAAAAAACACTAAAAGTATTAAAACCCTTCAAAACATAAAAAATTCCTAAAAACCCAAAAAAACCCCTAAAAACCCACTAAATACCCAAAAACAGGAGAAACCCTTAAAATAAAAATAAATCATTAAATATCCCTAAAAAGATAAAAAACCAAAAAAACCCTGAAAATCAATAAATACCTAAAAATATTACAAACACCTACCATCCTTAAAAAAGCTAAAAACTATTAAAATTGCTAAAAGTCCCTAAAAACCTTAAAATACCATAAAATCATAAAACCAACTGAAAATCTAAAAACCCATTAAAATCCTAAAAACAACTAAAAAATATAAAATCCATTTAAGCCAATAAAATTTTGAAAAACACGAAAAACCATAAAAAACTCAAAACAATTAACCCCTTAAAAACAGAAAAAATTATTACGAACCATTTATATCCTAAATAATAATAAAACAAATCAAAATCCCAAAAATATTTACATATCGATAAAAATCCTAAAAAATCCCAACCGCCCAATCCATAATATCTTAAAAACCCCTAAAACCCATAAAAAACCCTTTGAAAACCTAAAAATATATAAAAAAACTTGAAACCCATACAGAACCTAAAAAATGATAAAAAAACTGAAAAATAAAAAAAAGTCTCTAAGCCTTAAAAATTTAAAAAAAATAGAGAACAAAAAAACACTGAAACCCCTACAAAAATTAAAAACATAAAAGCACTTAAAACCCCTAAAAAATGAAAAAAGATAAAAACCCTAAACCCCCAAAATCTCTAACAATCATAAAAACCCTAAAAACCACTAAAAACATTTTAAAACCCTAAAACCCATAAAAACCATAAAACAACTAAAAAATCTAAAAACCATTTAATCCTAAAAACACATTTAAAAAATATGTAAAACCTAAAAACCATAAAAAACTAAAAAACCCACTAAATGCCCAAAAAACGTACAAACTTTAAAAACCATTAAATTTCTACCCCCCCCAATCCTTAAAATCCATATAAATCATAAAAAACTTGAAAATTCATAAAAATATCTTAAATTATACAAACCATGAAAAAAACCTAAGAAAACCACATAATCTTATTAACAATTAAAACCCTAAAAAACAAAAAAAACACGAAAAACCCTTAAAACACTACTAACCCTAAAACCCATAAACCCCTTGAAATACCTAAAACAGCAAAAGATCCATAAAAATCCTAAAAAATACCTAAAAGTAACTAAAAATGTAAAAAAATACTAAAACCCTAGAAAACCCCTAATTAAACCTTAAAAACCTAAAAATACATAAAACCCTTAAAAACCTAAAACTCCCCCAAAACCATAAGACACCATAAAAATATAAAAAACCCCAAAAATCATAAAAATTGGTGAAAAACTAAAAAACCATAAAACCATTAAAAATACTTTAATCGTACTAAATCTCTTAAAACCCTTTAAACACCTAATATTTTTAGAAGCATGAAAACCTGAAACCCCTAAAAAATATTAATAATCACCAAAAAAGCATAAAAATTCTAAATATTCTCCAAAAATTCCAAAAAATGTAAAAAACCTTAAAACACTACAAAATTAAATAAAACCTTACAAACAGGAAACACATAAAACCCTTAAAAACTAAAAAACACTAAAATTACTAAAAACTGTAACTACCATAAAAACCTCTAAAATCATTAAAAACACCTAAAAACCCATAAAAACAATTAAACCTTATAAAAACTATAAAATCCCTTGAAACACTGATTTTTTTGAAAAAACTATAAAAATGATAAAAACCAAAAAACCCAAAAAATAATAAAAACCCTAGAAACCCTAAAACCCATAAAAATCGGAAAAAAACATAAAAATATGAAAATACCTAAAAGTCTCTAAAAATATAAAAATATTTAAATCCCTATGAATACCTAAATAACATAAAAACACTTTAAAATAATTAAAATATTTAAATGATAAAAACACATAGACCCAAAAACCCCCAAAACCACTCAAAACATTAAAAATCTGTAAAAATCCATAAGACCCTGAAAACCACTAAAAACACTTAAACTCCTTTAAACCACTAAAAATGATAGAAAAATATAAAAACCCTTATCCCCCCTGGAAACTCAAAAAAACACTAAAAACCCCAAAAAACCATAAAACCCCAAAAAATACAAAAAAACCATAAAACCCTAAAAATACCTAAACAAACTAAGAAACCATAACCATCATAAAAAATCAATAAAACCCCCTAAAACATAAAAAACCATAAAAACCATGATAAACCCTAAGAATATATTAAAAACCTAAAAATTATTAAAACCTGTAAATCCCCAAAAACCTAAATACAATCGAAACCCTAAAAACCATCCAAATACCTATAATCCCAAAAAAAAAGACATAAGAACCCTAAAAATTATTAGAAATGTTAAATAAAAAACCCTAAAAATCCCTAAAACAAAAAACCCCTTAAAACACAAAAAATCAAATAAAACACCTAAAAAAAGCATATAAATACCCAAAATACCTCAAAATCAGATAACCCCAAAAACTTTAAAAATGATAAAATGTCCAAAAAAATTCCTATAAACATAAAAACCCGTCAAAACATTTAAATCCCATAAGAAATCCTTAATCAACTAAAACACTTATGACCCCTAAAAAATAAAAACACTAAAACCCCTAAAAACTTCTAAAACCCCTGAAAACCTTATCACCTAAAAAACCCTAAAATCACAAAAATCTCTATAAAGCCTTTAAATCCCTAAATATGTTCAAAAAATATATTAACCTTTACAACCATAAAAATTTATAAAAACCCCAAAAACAAGGAAAAAACCAAAAAATTATTAAAAGCCAAAACCTCCCAAAATCCCTAAAAACATAAAAATTCTAAAAATCCTCAAAAAATGTAATAAAAACTAAAACCCTGAACGAATAATAGAAAATTTTAAACTCCTAAAAATTCATTAAAAACATTAAAATATGAAAAACTCTACAATGATAAAAACCCCTAAACCCCCTAAAATCTTTCAAAATCACAAAAAAACTAAACATAATAAAAATACTAAAAAATACCTAAATATACCTAAAAACATAAAAAAACCTAAACCCTCTAAAAATTAATATAAAAACCACAATAACATAAAATTTGAAAAAACCCCTAAAACCCAAAAAACAAAAATAAAAACCCTAATGTGCATAAAAACCCTAAACACTCCTAAAATCCATAAAACTGTTAAAAAATTAAAAACACATAAAACCCTAAAACCACTAAAAACTATAAAAACCCTTAAATTGCATAAAAATATTAAAAAATTATAAAAAACCTTAAAATACAAAAAAAAATATTAGAACCCTAAAACCCAAAAAACCATAAAAATCATAAAAACCCTAAAAACCCTCAATATCCCTAAAACCCCTAAAACCCCATTAAAATTTAAAATATACCTAAAAATAAACCCCCCCCCCAAACCTCTATGAAAACCTTAATAACATAAAAAAACCTAAACCTAATAAATCATTAAATAAATCTAAAAACCTTAAAAATCCCTAAAAAACGTATAAACATTAAAATACCCTAAATACCCATAAAATCAATAAAAACCACTAAAACCCAAAAAGAACTCTTTAAACCCCAAGAAAAATTAAAAAAATATAAAAAACATTTATATACTAGAGAACTAAAAAAACCCTAAACCCTAAAAACACTAATGACCCTAAAACCACCTGAGAAAACCCCTAAAAGATGGAGGCCTAGTCTCCTGGTCTCCCTTTGCGATTCTCCTCGCTTCTGACCCCGTCCCACGATGAACCTCTACTTCTCCATGGCGGCATCGTCGCTCTCTTGGTGGTTTGGGAACAATATCGGCAGATCGTGTGGCTTGGATACAGATGCTCTCTTCGGCGAGGCAGTGGGATGGTCCTGTTGGTTCGTTCGGTCCCTCCTCGGTTAATGGCGAAGTGAATATAAAAGCCAGTTCCAGATCTAAGGATGCATTGGCCCCTTTTGTCTTGCGATGGTGGAAGAAGGGTGCGTCGGGCATGCCGAAGCTTGGTAAATGGCATGCTTGTCCCAGATCTCAGATCTGTTTTTCAGATCTAGGCTCGGTCTTGTATATTCGCTCCCATGGTGTTTGGTTCTTTGGATCCCTTTGTTGGTGTGACGAAATGACCAAACAGGTATGGATGAGAACATTTTGGTCGACGGTGTGGTGGTCGGTCCTAGACTCGGGAGGGATCAGGATTCGATTTGGTGTTTGGTGGGTGAGTTTTTGATCTAGTTTGCAGAATATTTTCAGGGCTCTTCTAGTCTCATGATTGGTTATAGTGGAAATGGTGGGAGAAGATGCATATGGAGTTGCAGCTTCTTGTGCTGCTCGGTTTCAGGTGGCTTGTAGGAATCCCAGGCGAGGCTTCTGGTTCTGCTCAGGGGCTGTTAGATGTGTGGATGAGTTTGGATTGGGTTCATTTTGTGCAGAAGATACAGGTTCGATTTTCTGGTTTCTCTCTTTCGGATTTGTTTCATGTTGTTGCTAAAAGTCTCGTTAATTTAGGTTGCATTATGGATTCTATGATGGTTTTTGGTCTTTTGTTCTGTGGCTGGGTTGGCTGTGATTCATTACGGATGCTGAATTTTGGTTCTGTTGAGTGGCATTGGCTGCAGCTTTGGGTGCGGCAGTTGGATTCTGGGCATGGGTGATGGCTGACCCTCAAGCTGTTGATGATGGGAATGCTAAGTGATGTGTTTTGCGTGCAACATTGGACTATGTTTTTCTGCTGTGATGCTGGTGTGGATGCTGGCTAGTGGTTTTGTTGAGTGGTGCGGGATGTTGTTCTGCCTTTGGGTGTTGCGGTTTGGTTTCTGGGTGTGCTACTAGGTATGGGTTGCTGAAGGCTGATTGGGTTGGAGATTGTTGTTGTTGCAGGTGCTTGGTGCTGGATGCTGGATTTTGTGAGTTTGGATGTTGTTTCTTCTATGAGGCTCTGATGTTTGATATTGGTGTCAGATGTTGGTGTTGGCTGGATAGGATGTGTGGAAACTGCTGGGGCTGGTTAAATTGGGCGTGTTTTCTTTGCTTCTTGGCTGTGATGTTTGGTATTGGTGCTAAATGCTGGTGTTGGTGGGACAATATGTGTGGACGCTGCTGTTGTGTTTTGTTTTGTGTCTTTTCTATGTTTTTATTTTCTTTTTTGATTTTTCATTTTTGGGTCTTTTACTGTAAAGGGTTTTTGGGTGTGGGTCGTTTGACCCCTCCCCTCCCTTGTCTGCTGTGTCTTTTTTCTTCTTAATAAATTTGGGGGGTGGGGGGTTGGGAATATCCCAACCCTCGCAACTTCCTTGCCCTAAAACTGCCCGAAATCCCTAAAAACCCTAAAAATAGTAATAATTCAAAAAAGATAATATATATCCCTAAAAACAAAAAAAACCCTAATGATAGGAAAAAACACTAATAAAACCTTACAAATATAAAAACATTTAAATCCTCTAAAAACCTAAAATAAGCTAAAAACCCAAAAAATAACCTAAAAACCATAAAAACCATAAAATTTCTAAAACCCTTAAAACACCGTAAAACCATAAAATCAAATAAAAATATTATAACCCTTTAAATCCTTAAAAATTTTGAATACACTAAAAATATTAAAAACATTATATAACTTAAAAAGTAACCTAAAATTAAAAAAAAACATGTAAAAATCCCAAAACCCTTAAAAAATGTAAAAACCCTATTAAATCCCAAAAAAACATAAAAATCCTAAAAATTTTCAAAAATTTCTAAAAACATAAAACACCTAAAAACCCTAAAAACCCCTATGAAAACCTTAAAAATATAAAAACACTTAAAATCAATAAAAAGATACAAATGCTAAAATAATTAAAAACCCCTCAAAATCCCTAAAACCCTAAAACAAATTAAAAAACCGAAAATTAGAAAAAGTATATAAAAACATAAAAATCCACTAAGACACCCAAAAAACCCATAAGAACACAAAAATAATTAAAAACCCTAAATGATAAAAGATACTAAAACCCCTAATGACCCTAAGAATCCCTAATAACCCTAAAAACCAGGAAAACCCCTAAAAATAATAAAAACCCCGAGAAAATCCCATAACAACACTAAAAAAATATAAAAACTCTTAAAACCATAAAATTAGTAAAATGGTAATAAAAACTAAAATAATATAAACCCCTAAATCCCGAAAAATACAATAAAAACCAGAAAAACCATAACCCCCCCCCAATCCAAAAAATCCCTAAAAACCCATTGCAGTACTAAAAAATACCCAAAAATCCCTAAAAATTAAAAAACCTAAAAACCATAGAAGAACCCTATAAGACCTTAAAATACAATTAACACTTAAAACCCCTAAAAACACTAAAAATTCCAAAAAAAAACCCAAAAACCCAAAACACCTCAAATTCAATAAAACCCTTAAAGGTCCATAAAAATAAAAAGGCCCAAAAAATACCTAAAAATGTAAAAAATACTAAAAACCCTGAAAATCCCTAACAAAACCTAATGGACCAGAAAAATGATAAGCCCCATAAAATCCTTAAAATACTAAAAAACATACAACCCTAAGAAGACCCTAAAAACCATAAAATCACTAAAACACCTGAAACCCAAAGAAGACCCTAAAAACCCTAAAACCCTAAAAACCATAAAAACCCGTAAAACCTAAAAAATATAAAATCTCATAAAAATTTTAAAAAACCACTAAAACATTAAAATCATTTTTAACCACTAAAAATCACTAAAAACGCTGAAAAACCTTGAACGAATAAAAATCCATAAAACCCTAAAAAATCTATAAAATCATTAGAAATACCGAAAATATCATAAAAATGAAAGAAAACCCTAAATACACTAAAAAAAGAAAAAAATCAAAACCTAAACATACATAAAACCCCTTAGAATCCTCAAAATGTTAAAAACCCTAAAACCCAAAAAACCATCAGAATCCCTAAAAACCCTAAAAACCCATAAAAATACTAAAAATCCATAAAAATACCAAAAATATAAAAAACAATAAAAACCATGAAAAAAACTATGAAAAAAGATAAAAGTAATTAAAATGATAAAAAAACTAAAAAATGATATAAACCCTAGGGACCCTTAAAAAACACTAAAACCCTGAAGACCTATAAATACCATAAAAACCTCTAAAAACATAAAACCCTTAAATTACCCTTAAAATACAAAAATCCACTAAAACTATTAAAATCATTTAAACCTCTAAATCAGTTAAAAAATTAAAAACCTTAAAACCACAAACAAACTCAAAAAATCCCTAAGAACAAACAAACCATGAAAACCCTTAAAACTCTAAACCCTAAAAATATCTTAAAAACCCTAAACACCATAAAAATCATAAAACAATACATAAAATCTATAAACATATAAATAATTCTAAAAATAATAAGAAACCATTAAAAACCTAAAAAACCTAAAAAACCCTAAATCCCAAAAAAAATCTAAAAACCCAAAGAAGACTATAAAACCCCTGAAATCCATATAGACCTCTAATAACATAAAAACAGAAATAATTAATAACATCTCACAAAACCCATAAAAATTTTAAAAACATTTTAGAGCACTAAAAATGTAAAAAACTCTAAAAATCATAAATAAAGAAATTTCCATAAAATCTCTAAAAAAAAATCTTAATAAACCCAAAAACCCCTTAATAAATATAAATAATCTGTAAAATCCCAAAGAATGTAAAAAATCCTAATGACCTTGAGAAAACTAAAAACACTACATCCTCTAAAAACCCATAAAACCACTAAATCCTTAAAAACCATAAAAACCCATAAAAACCCTAAATACATTAAATACTCTAAAAACCTTTTTAACCCCTAAAACATTAAAAATTATAAAAAATCCTTAAAAACATTAATAACACAAAAAAACCCTAAATATAAAAAAAGATAAAAAACCAAAAAACACAAAAAACACCTAAAAAAATAGAAATAAAAAAGGTCCTAAAATCCTTAAAAGCATAAAATTCCAAAACAAATCCCTTAGAAACCCTAAGAAAATCCTAAAATCCAAAAAACATATAGAACCCCTAAAAACCAAAAAAAAAAGACAAAATCCCAAATAATCCTAAAAACCCTCAAAATTTCTAAAATCCTTAAAAAAGTAATAAAAATTTTAAAAATCGCTAAAAAACACAAAGAAAATGTAAAAAATATAAGAACCCTTAAAACCCCCATGAAAACAGTTTAAACAACAAAATTATTAAATCCACCAAAACACCTAAAAATGATAAACAGAAAAAAACCCTAAAAACCCTAAAACCATAAAACCCCTAAAAAACTTAAAAACAGTAAAAACCAATAAAACCAAAAAAACTATGAAAATCATTTATACCCCTAAAAATGCTAAAAACAAGAAGAAAATCTTAAAAACCCTAAAAAACTCCATCGAATCTTAAATAATAAAGAAATCATGAAAACCCTAAAAACTATAATATCATTAATAATCCATATAACACTAAAAACCAATAAATACTAAAAAATAAAAAAAATCCATAAAAATGTAAAAAATGATAAAAACCCTGAATAACACTAATTAATCCTTAAAAATATAAAAACACATAAAACACCTAATAATATAGAAAACATTAAAACCCTAAATACCCTAAAAATACTAAAAACCAAAAAACCCAAAAAATACAATAAAACCCCATAAACCATCAAAAACCCTAACAAACTATTAAATCCATAAACACCATTAAATCGAAAAAAATATTAAAACTCTTTATACCCATAAAATATGGAAAAATCTAAAAAACCCCTAAAACAATAAATACTCCAAAAATGGTAACACCCAAAAAAACCATAAAACCAAAAATTTAAAAAAAACACTCATAATCCATAAAAACCCTAAAAACATAAAATCCTATCAAATCAATAGAAATCCAAAAAATGAAAAATACAATAAAACCACTGAAAAAACCTTAAAAACACATAAAATATAAAACACATAAAACCCCTAAAATCCTAAAAAGATATAACACCCCTAGAACCACTAAAAACCTAAAAAATCTATAAAAAACCTAATAAATCAATAAAAATTTAAAATAAAGTTAAAAACTTATAAAAACCCTAAAAAACTCTAACAAAACCATAAACACCTAAAAAATTTAAAACGCCTAAAAACTAAAAAATCCAAGAAACACTGATAGACCCTAAAACCCCAAAAAACATAAAAACCCACTAAAAACCACAAATACACTAGAACCGATAACACCCCTTAAAGTGAATAAAAACACTAAAAATGATTTAAACCCATAAAAACATTGAAAACAATTAAAAATAAAAAAACCTAAAAATCTCTAAAAAACCCTAAAACCGAAAAAATAATAAACCCTCTAAAATCTTAAATTACCCTAAAACAATCTAAATCCATAAAACAACTAAAACCCCAAAAAATTCCAAAAAAAAATCTAAAAATACATAAATTTGTTAAAAAAGACACCCTAGAAACATAGAATACCTCTTAGAAAAATATAAAAACTTAAAAACACTTAAAACCCATAAAAAATCTAAAAAACACTAAAATCTTTAAATAACCCAAATAACTATAAAATCCCCTAAAAACCTTGAAAAACCATTAAATATACTAAAACCCACTAAAACATTAAAAACCCTTTAAACCACTAAAAATATTTAAAAAACTCGAAAAAACACTAAGATCCAAAAAAACCCATAAAAACTCCAAAACCCCTAAAAAACTCCAATAACCCTCAAAATACATAAAAACCATAAAAACATGAAGTCATAAAAGGTACATGAAAATAAAAAAAATTTAATCAACTCTAAAATCCCAAAAGCTCCCTCAAGAAACTCTAAAAGCATAAAACACTTAAAACCCAAAGAAACTAAAAAACTCAAAAAATAATAAAAAACACTAAAACCCCTCAAAATCCAAAAAAAATTGAAATACCTAAAAATTAAAAAAATTTAAAATCACTAAATACCCTGAAAACCATATGAAAACCTTAAAACCCATAAAACACTTAAAACCCCTGAATCATAAAAAAATGCTAAAAACCCTAAAAAATTCTAACACCCTTAAAAACCTAAAAAAACCATAAACCCCTAATAGACCTTAATACAATAAAATCCTATAAAAATCATACAAACCATTAAAAACTATAAAACCCCTATAAATCCATAAAATCATAAAAAACATTAAACCCCTAAAAACACTAAAAACCCTTAAAACCCAAAAAAACCAAAAAAACCAAAAAAACCAAAAAAACCCTAAAATCCATAAAAACATTAAAAACATTAAAAATCGGAAATATTACATCAGAAACCTAAAACCTGAATAAAATACCTAAAAATAGACAAACAGATAAAACCTGCAAAAAAGAAAAAAATGAAAAAAATACCCTACAACACCTTAAATCTATAAAAAACCTTAAAAACCCTCAATATCCCTATAAACCATACAAACCCATAAAAATTATAAAAAATAACTAAAAATCACCAAAAACATAAAATCCCTAAACCCATTAAACCCCTAAGAAGTCCTTAAAAATCTAAAACACCTAAAATTAATAAATACTAAAAAACTCTAAAAACCTCAAAAGCCCCAAAACCCCTAAAAACTCAAAAAATATAAAAACCAATAAAAATATAAAAATAACTAAAGAATATAAAACCCTTTAAATCTCAATAATAATTAAAAACTATAAATACCCTTAAATTATCTATAAAATCAAATAAAAACACTAAAAACTAAAAATAAACATAAAAACCCTAAAAACCATAAAAATCCCTAAAAACCCATCAAAATCCATAAAACCCCAAAAACCCTATAAAAACCTTTAAAAAAGCCATAAAACCCCCTAAAATATAAAAAACTCTAAAAACCCTAAAAACACCTAAGAAAATATTAAAAAAATAAAAACAATTATATCCCCTTATAACCTAAATTTTTTTAAAACCCTAAAACACCAAAATCCCGTTAAACACTAAAAAACCTAAAAATACCTAAAAAGAACTGAAAACATTGAAAACATAAAAAACATATAAACCCTTAAAAAGACATTGAAAACCATAAAAATAAAAAAAATATAAACCATTTAAAAATTAAAAAAAATGATAAAACCCCAAAACCATAAAAGAACCTAAAAATACTAAAAAACCTTAATAACAATAGAACCTATAAAATCCATAAAAATCCTTAATACCACAAAACACCATACACCACAGAAAACTATAAAACCATTTAAATTCCTAAAAATATGAAAGCGCACTAAACCCATTAAAAATAGTAAAAACACATAAAAATCACTGACTTTAAAAAACAAATCATAAAAAACCCCAAAATATTGAAAACCCTTACACCCCTCAAAATCATAAAAACCTTAAAAATAATAAAATCATATAAAATCTATAATAATCCCAAAAACAATAAAACCCTAAAATCCCCTTAGAAAAACCAACAATCCAAAAAACACATAAAACATATAAAACCCCTAAAAACTATAAACATCCAAAATACCAAAAAAATCATAAAAACCATAAAACCCATAAAACCCCCTAAAATCCATAAAACCCCTAAAAGCCCATAAAACCCATAAAACCACTGAAAACTCTAAAAATAATTTAAACCTATAGAAATGTTTAAAAACATTATTAACCATTAAAACTATAAAAAACTAAAGAAACCCCTAAAATAAGAAAAAAACCAACAAACACCCATAATCTAAAAATACATAATATTATAAAAAAAACAAAAGAAATGTTAAAAAGTATAAAAACCATAAAAACCATAAGAAAACCATTGAAACCTAAAAACACATAAAACAACTAAAACCCTAAGAAATGTTAGACAACCAAGTAACCTAAAAACGATAAAATACTATAAAATCGATAAAGCCCGTATAAAACCATAAAAATCATAAACAATCCCTAAAAATCCTCAAAAATTTAAAAAACCAAAAAACATTGAAAAACCCCATGAAAAAAATATGAATCTAAAAACAAATAAAACCCCTGAAAACCCAAATAATGATAAAACACTAAAGGAACCTAATGTCTCTAAAATCCCCAAAACCCCCTAAAACCTAAAGAAACCCTAAAACCCTCAAATCCCTAAAATCTAAAAAAACCCTTTATACCCCAAAAAACATTAAAAAACTCTAAAAAACCATAAAAATTCCAATAAACAAAAAACAACAAAACCCAAAATAAAACCATAATAACCCTAAACACCCAAAAAATAAAAAAATCTATAAAAACATAAATAACCATAAAAAACAAAAATATCCCTAAAAATTCATAAAAACCCAAAAAACCCTTTGATACATTAAAAACCTAAAAGCCTAAAAACCTAAAAAATGCCAACAACTATAAAAATACCCTAAAAGCCCAAAGAACCCATAAAACCTTAAAATTCCCTAAATACCTATAAAATCACTAAAACCCACTAAAATTTATAAAAACTCATTAATGACCTAAAGATGTTAAAAACTATTATATATTCTAAAACACTAAAAAACTCAAATCACCCATAAACCCCTAAAAAACCATTAAAACACCAAAACACCCTAAAAATCATAAAAACTGAAAAATCCATAAATAAACCTATAAAAATAAATATCCTAAACCTTAAAAAACCCTAAGAAAACTATAAAAAACTAAAAAAATTCAAAACCACTAAAACCAGAAAAAAATGCTAAAACCCTAAAAAACGCTAAAATCCATAAAAAACTAAAAAATTCAAAACAAAAAAAATGATAAAACAAAAAAAAATTTCTAAAATTTCTTTATACCCATGAAAATGTTAAAAACACAAAAAAAAAACAAAAAAAAATAATTAAAATTAAAAATATTCCAAAAAATTCAAAAAGGTGTAAAAACACAGAAAAACTAAAAGAAACTGTACAAACCCTCAAAATCTATAAAAACTCAAAAAACCCATAAAAATCCTAATGATCCCTAAAAATCCAAAAAAAATATAAAACCATAAAAAACATTGAGAACCCCTAAAAACCATAAAAATATAAAAAAACTTAAAACCCATAAAATACGTAAAAATGCTGAAAACCCTAAACAACCATTAAAATCCCTAAAACCCCTAAAAAACATGAAAATCCTAAAAAGCCCTAAAAATATAGAAAACATAAAGTACTCTAAAAACCCAGAAAACCCCTATGAAAAAAATTAAAAACCTATAAACACATCTAACCCTTAAATGATTTAAAATTTATAAACACCCTAAACCCCTAAAAGCAAATAATCCCCTAAAAACCATAAAAAACCAAAAAACCCAAAAAACCATAATAAGCCTTAAAAACCATTTTAGCCCCTAAAAACATTAAAAAATTCTAAAAACTCATAAAAACGTAAAAATCAAAAATACCCTTAAAACCCAAAAAACCAAAAAACCAAAAAAACCCTAAAACCCCCCAAAATCCCAAAATACCCTAAAAACCATAAGATTGCATAATAACCAAAAAAAATACCTAAAAAATAAACCCCTAAAAACCTGTAAAAAACAATAGAAGACCTTAAAATATAATTTACAATCACAACCCCAATAAAAACCATAAATACTCAAAAAACCCACTCAAAAATGAATAGACCATAAAAACCCTAAAAACACTAAAAACACTAAATCCCCCAAAATACCTAAACAACCATAAAAAACATAAAAACCCATAAAATCCCTAAAAACATAAAAACCCCTAAAACCCTTGAAATCCCATAAGAAACACTAAAAACAGGAAAACACTTAAAAACCAAGGAAGACATAAAAAAAATATAAAACAGTAAAATTAAAAAAACCATAAAACCCCTAAAAACATTAATCCCCATAAAAACTCATAAATCCCCTAAAACCCACTAATAACACTAAAAACACATTAAACCCATAATCATGTTAAAAACTCTAAATCCCATAAAACCCTAAAAATTTTAAAAATACCCTAGAATTGAGAAAACATTAAAAACTCTAAAAAAACCCAAAAAATATCTAAAAACTCTTTCAAACCCTAAAAATCCTAAAAAATCCCCAAAACCATTAAAATGTAAAATACACTAAAAACCATAAAAATTATTAATAATATCATAAAACCCACTAAAAACTCTAAAACTCTTAAAGCCCCTAAAAAGGTAATAAAACTAAAAACACATAAAAACCCTAAAAACTCAAAAAACAATAAAATCCCAAAAACAATAAAAAACATAAAACCATAAAAATACCCATAAAAACAAAAAAAACCATCAAAAACCAAAACCATTAAAATAGTAAATAAAGAAAAAAAGTTTGTAAAAATAAAAACCCTTAGAAACTATAATAAAATCCTATGAAAATATTAAAAACCTATAAAAAAATAAAAATTCTAAAAGAAAGAAAACAATAAAAACCCTAAAAACCCAAATAATCCCTAAAATCCAAAAAACTATAAAAATACATAAAAACCTTAAAACCCCTAAAATCCCATACAACCCCTAAAGACTACTAAAAATTCTAAAAAATCTTTAAACCCATAAAATTAAGAAAAACATTCTAAAAATCCATATAAACCATAAAAAAGAATGAAAAAACCCAAAACCCCAAAAAACCATAAAAACAATAAAAACCCCCAAAATCCCAAAAAACCCAAAAACCCAATGAAAATCTTATAGATCCCTTAAAATTATGAAAAATTTAAAAACCCCTAAACCCTAAAGCAACGTCTCAAAGAGTATTATACTACCTTACTAAATAAAAATGATTCATCTGAATGGGAGTCAATGGAGTAAGATGCCTCTTCTGGTTGTGGTGCTGATGGGGACCCTTATAGGGATTGAGACGTTGACTTGTTGGATGAGAAGTGCTGAAGCTGCAGCAGTGTTTTTTCTTTTTTTGATTTTTATTTTTTTGGGGTCTTTTGGGTCTTGGGTTGTGAAGGGTTTTGGTTGTGGGTTGATTGACCCCTCCCCTCCATTGTCTGCTATTTTTTTATAATAAATTCTGAGGGGGTCAGGAATAGCCTGACCCTACACCTCTTCTTCCTAAAAACCCCAAAAAATAATAAAATACCAAAAAACATAAAAACCATCAAAATCCCTAAAAACAATAAAATCATAAAAATTCAAAAAACCCCCCTCAAAATGTAAAAAAACCATTATACCCCTCAAAACACCAAAGAAAACCATAAAACCCTAAAAAACATAAAACCCATAAAAAAAACAATATAAATACCTAAAACCCATAAAACCTCTTAAACCTTAAAAATCCATAATCTATAAAACCTATAAAATCCTAAAAACCAATATAAACCACTAAATACATAAAAAATCTAAAAACCCATAAAAATACTAAGAACCCAAAAAAAATCTAAAATCCATTTCAATAGCTAAAAGCATTAAAAACTCGTAAAACATTAAGAACCCAAAAAACTCATAAAAACCAATACAACCCAAAAAATCATGAGTACCCTAAAACACTCAAATTCCTAAAATCCCTAAAAAGACTATAAAAATAACAAAATTCCATAAAAAAAGTTAAAAAACCCTAAAATGATGAAACGCCCTAATAAAGCCTTAAAAACCTAAAAAATTAAAACCTCTAATAAACCTATAAATGCTAAAAAATATAAAAAAATAAAACCTGAAAAACCTGAAAAACACTTAACACATTAAAAATCCCTAAAATCCATAAAACACCACAAAAATCTTAACAAACCCCAAAAATCCCAAAATACATAAACACCCTAAAAATCATAAAAACCCATAACAAAACAACAAATTCCTTAAAACAGTTTAAACACATAAATACCCATAAAAACATTAAAAATGATATAAACCCCTTACAAGACCCTAAAAATTATAAAACCCAAAAAAAACCATTAAAAACCATAAAAACCATAAAAATGATAAAATACCCAAAAGAACTATAATACCACTAAATACTCTAAAAAACCACCAATCCCCTAAAAATGTTAAAAAACTCCAAAAAAACCCTAAAATCCTAAATTCTAAAAATCCTAAAATCCAAAAATACCTTAAAATTTTATAAAACCTAATACCCATAAAATCTCTAGAAACCAAAAGAAAAATATGAAAATCTTAAAAATGACCTAAAAATAATAAAAACAAAAAAATCCATTAAAACTATGAAAACCCCAAATAAAATAATAAAACCATATAATAACTAAAACCTATAAAATTCTAAAAACACTAAAGACCCCTAAAAAGTATGAAGCACTATAAACCATAAAAACCACAAAAAACATAAAAAAAACTCAAAAAATTCATAAAGAATCTAAAAACCACTAAAAACTCTAAAAACAATTTAAAACCCTAAAAATGCTAAAAATATATAACCAATTAAAAACACTAAAAAGTAAAAAAACACTAAATCTGCAAAACCATAAAAACTATAAATATCCTAAAAACCCCAGAACCATCAAAATCCCTAAAAAAACGTAAAACCCCATAAATATCCTTAAAAAGCCCAAAAAATCTGTAATAACATAAAAACCCCAAAAACACCAGAAGAACCATAAGAAAATCTTAATATACTTAAAAATCATAAAATCCCTAAATACATAAAAAACGAAAAATACCATAAAACCCTTCAAAATCACTAAAACCTCAAAAATCCATAAAATCCTAAAAAGCATAAAAACCCTAAAATTGTAAAAAACACAAAAAACCCAGTGAAACCCTATGAAAATCATAAAAAACTAAACACAATTTAAACCCCTAATACCTTAAAAACATTAAAACCACTAAAAACTCTAAATGACTCTAAAACCCCTAAAAACACATAAAGACCATAAAACCCCGAAAAACCATAAATTCCCAAAAAACCCAAAAAACCCCAAAAAACCCAGGGAAAAAAATCTAAAAACCCTTTAAATACCTAAAAATGTAAAAAAAAAATCAAAAAAACAAAAAAACCCCAAAAAAAGAAAATATCAAAATGATAAAAACCACAAAACCCATAAAAAGAAAAAGATCCCTTAAAACCGAACAAAACATATAAATCATTAAGGATCCCTTAAAACCACTAAAAAATACAATGAACGCTAATACCCACGAAAATAACTATAAAAACATTAAAAGCCTAAAAAATCTGAGAACCCCTAAAAACAAAAAAAGCACTAAAAGTCTTAAAAACCCTAAAATACCACAAAAAACTATAACACCCCTCAAAATCCCTAAAAACCCTTAAAACATAAAAAAACCTAGAATCCCCTAAAAATCCAAAAAAACGTAACAACCCCTTAAACAACATATGGAAACCTTAAAACATAAAAACACTTAAAACCCCTAAAACAACTAAAAAAGTTTAAAACCCTAAAAACCCCTAAAGAGACACGGGAAAACCCAAAACCCATAAAAACCACAAAAACCCATAAATCCCACAAAAGCCATAAAACCCCATAAAAACCCTAAACCACTAAAATTTATACAAATCATTTAAACCCATAAAATTTTAAAAAAACTAAAAAACATTAAAAAAAATATAAAACTCAAAAAGAAACCCTAAACCTTTATAAACCCGAAACATAAAAATATTAAAAAACAAAAAAACAAAAACACCCCTCAAAATCAATAAAAATAAAAAAGGCCATAAAAATTCAAAAAATTATCTAATAATACTTAAAAAAATAAGAAACACTTAAAACCCAGTAAACCCCTTAGAAAACCTTCAAAACCTAAAAACACTTAAAACCTCCTAAAATTCTAAAAAATAGTAAAAATAGTAAAAACACTAAAAACACTAAAAATCATAAAAACAATTAAAACACCTAATAACATTAAAAATTATTGAAATATATAAAATCACTAAAAACAAAAAAAAATAAAACAATGAAAACCCCAAAACCACTAAAACCCTAAGAAACAGTAAAACCAAAAACGCCATAAAAACCTTAAACCCACAAAAACCACTAAAAACATAAAAAAACCAAAGAACCCATAAATTCCCTAAAACCCCACAAAAAACACTAAAAACCTTGTAAACCCCAAAAAATGAGACAACTTTAAAAAACATTGAAAACCTTAAAAAAATTAAAAATACATAAAAAACCCTAAAAACCATACCCCCCCCCCAAACACTCAAATCACTAAAAGCATAAAAAGCATAAAAAGCAGTAAAAAATCCCTCAAAATCCCAAAAAACATAAAAAACCCTAAAAATCATAAAATCATATTTGAAAATAGTACGAAACTAAAAACACCTAAAATCATCAAAATACTGAAATAACACTAAAATACCTAAAAACCCTAAAAAACATATAATAACTAAAACCTATAAAATTCTAAAAACACTAAAGACCCCTAAAAGTATTCAAGCACTATAAACCATAAAAAACCACAAAAAACATAAAAAACTCAAAAAATTCATAAAGAATGTAAAAACAACTAAAAACTCTAAAAACACTTTAAAACCCTAAAAATGCTAAAAATATATAACCCATTAAAAACACTAAAAAGTAAAAAAAACGGCAAATACCCAAAACCATAAAAACTATAAATATCCTAAAACCCCAGAACCATCAAAATCCTTAAAAAACTTTAAACCCCATAAATATCCTTAAAAAGCCCAAAAAATCTGTAATAACATAAAAACCCCAAAAACACCAGAAGAACCCAAAGAAAATCATAAAATACTTAAAAATCATAAAATTCCTAAATACATAAAAAACGAAAAAAAAACCATAAAACCCTTCAACATCACTAAAACCCCAAAAATCAATAAAATCCTAAAAATCATAAAAAAAACCCTAAAATCGTAAAAAACACTAAAAACCCAGTGAAACCCTATGAAAACCATAAAAAAATAAACACAATTTTAAACCCCTAATACTTTAAAAACATTAAAACCACTAAAAACTCAAAAAAATTCAAAAAAACCATAAAACCCTTCAAAATCACTAAAACCCCAAAAATCCATAAAATCCTAAAAAGCATAAAAAACCCTAAAATCGTAAAAAACACTAAAACCCAGTGAAACCCTATGAAAACCCCTAATAAAATAATAAAACCATATAATAACTAAAACATATAAAATTCTAAAAACACTAAAGACCCCAAAAAAGTATCAAGCACTATAAACCATAAAAACCACAAAAAACATAAAAAAACTCAAAAAAATCATATAGAATCTAAAAACCACTAAAAACTCTAAAAACACTTTAAAACCCTAAAAATTCTAAAAATCTATAACCCATTAAAAACACTAAAAAGTAAAAAAAAACACCAAATCCCCAAAACCTTAAAAACAATAAATATCCTAAAAACCCCAGAACCATCAAAATCCCTAAAAAAACGTAAAACCCCACAAATATCTTTAAAAAGCCCAAAAAATCTGTAATAACATAAAAACCCCGAAAACACCAGAAGAACCCTATGTAAATCTTAAAATACTTAAAAATCATAAAATCTCTAAATACATAAAAAACTCGAAAAAACCATAAAACCCTTCAAAATCACTAAAACCCCAAAAATCCATAAAATCCTAAAAAGCATAAAAAAACCCTAAAATCGTAAAAAACAATTAAAACCCAGTGAAACCCTATGAAAACCTTAATAAAATAAACACAATTTAAACCCCTAATACTTTAAAAACATTAAAACCACTAAAAACTCTAAATGACTCTAAAACCCCTAAAAACACATAAAGACCATAAAACCCCAAAAAACCATAAATTCCCATAAAACCCAAAAAACCCCCAAAAACCCTAGAAAAAAAAATCTAAAAACCCTTTAAATACCTAAAAATTTAAAAAAAATCAAAAAAACCAAAAAACTCCAAAAAAAAGAAAATATCCCAAAAAATGATAAAAACCATAAAACCCTTAAAAAGAAAATGATCCCTAAAAACCGAACAAACCATATAAATAATTAAGGATCCCTCAAAACCACTAAAAAATATAATGAACACTAATACACATGAAAATAACTATAAAAACATTAAAACCCTAAAAAATATGAGAACCCCTAAAAACAAAAAAAGCACTAAAAGTCTAAAAAACCCTAAAATACCCCAAAAAACTATTACACCCCTCAAAATCCCTAAAAACCCTTAAAACCTAAAAAACATAGAATCCCTTAAAAATCCATAAAAACGTAACAACCCCTTAAACAACATATGGAATCCTTAAAACATAAAAACACTTCAAACCCCAAAAAGAACTAAAAATGTTTAAAACCCTAAAAACCTTTAAAGAGACACGAGAAAACCCAAAACCCATAAAAAGCACAAAAGCCCATAAATCCCACAAAAGCCATAAAACCTCAAAAAAACTGTAAACCACTAAAATTTATACAAATCATTTAAACCCATAAAATTGTAAAAAAACTAAAAAACATTAAAAAAATAAAAAACTCAAAAATAAACCCTAAACCTCCGAAACATAAAAATATTAAAAAACAAAAAAACAAAAACACCCCTCAAAATCTAAAAAAATAAAAAAGGCCATAAAAATTTAAAAAATTATCTAATAATACTTCAAAAAATAAGAAACCCTTTAAACCCCAGTAAGCCCCTTAGAAAACCTTCAAAACCTAAAAACACTTAAAACCTCCTAAAATTCTAAAAAACTAGTAAAAATAGTAAAAACACTAAAAACACTAAAAATCATAAAAACAATTAAAATACCTAATAACCTTAAAAATTATTGAAATATATAAAATCACTAAAAACAAAAAAACTATAAAACAATGAAAACCCCAAAAACGCCATAAAAACCTTAAACCCACAAAAACCACTAAAAACATAAAAAAACCAAAGACCCCATAAATTCCCTAAAACCCCACAGAAAACACTAAAATCCTTGTAAACCCCAAAAAATGAAACAACTTTAAAAAAATTGAAGACCTTGAAAAAATTAAAAATACATAAAAAACCCAAAAAACCATAACCCCCCCTCCAAACACTCAAATCACTAAAAGCATAAAAAGCATAAAAAGTAGTAAAAAATCCCCCAAAATCCCTAAAACCATAAAAAACCCTAAAAACCATAAAAACATATTTGAAAATAGTATCAAACTAAAAACACCTAAAATCATCAAAATACTGAAATAACACTAAAATACCTAAAAACCCTAAAAACCATAAATGGAAAAAACGCCTAATTGTTTTTACTAACCCTCAAAACCCTAAACACCCACTAAAAATATAAAAACCCTTAAACCCCTAAAAAGATTAAAAAATCAAAAAATTCTTTAAAAACATAAGAACTCATAAAAACACTAAAACTTAAACATATCATAAAACTGTAAAATCCCCTAAAAACCATAAAAATACCTAAAATCCCTAAAGTAGTAAGAATAATTAAAATCTCTAAGAATACATAAAAATAAAAAAACCCAAAACCCTTGAACAACCATAAGAGAACCTTAAAAAACTAAAAAAGTTAAAATCCCTAAATACCTAAAAAGCATGAAACCCTAAAAACCTTAAAAATACCAAATACCCTAAAAACCATAAAACCCATGAAAACCTTAATAAACCTTAGAAACCCATTTAAAACCTAAAGACCACTAAAAACACTAAATAACCTTTAAACACCAAAAAACATAAAAAATTTATAAAAACCTAAAAAATTATCCCCCCAACCCCAAAAATCCATAAAACCCAAAAAACCCCAAAAACCCAAATGCCATAACAATTTATAAAAAACCTAACAACCAGAAAAATCCTTAAAAAATCCTTAAAAACCTAAAAATATAAAAATCCCTAAAAACCGTGAAAATTCTTAAGGATTCCTTAAAAATATAAACATAATTAAAAGCCTTGAAAATGTTAAAAACCCTAAAAATCATAATACCACTAAAAAACAAAAAAAACACAAAACCCACCAAAAACATTAAAAAACATAAAACCCTAAAAATGTTAAAAACTATAAAAACAATAAAAACCCTAAAAAACTAAAAAAATAACTTAAAAGAACCAAAGGACCTAAGAAACCCAAAAACTGAAAAAACTATAAAATCTTCAAAAAACCCTAAAAATATATAAAAATAATAAAACCCACGAAACTAAAAAACAAGAAGAAGAACTTTAAAAATAAAAAACATTGAACCACTTAAAGGCCTAAAAACAATAAAAACCCAAAAAACCTTAAACCTCCCAAAAACTATAAACCCATCAAAACCTTAAAACCCCAAAAAACTCATAAAAACTAAAAAACTACTATAAATCGAAAAAAAATTAATTTTCTAAAATGATAAAAAACTATAAAAAATATTAAATCCTAAAAACTCAAAAAAATTCAAAAAACCTAGAACAACTATAATAAACCAAAAACCCTTTAAACCCCTCAAAAACCCCAACAACCCTAAAATCTATATAAATAATAAAAATATCTAAATATATCTAAAAATGTTTAAAAAAACCTAAAACCATAGATACCCAATGAAAATTTCAAAAACATAAAAACACTTAAAATGGATAAAAAATGCACAAATATTAAAAAACAACTAATAACCTAAAAAACATAAAACCTCCAAAATCCATTTAAAGCCCGAAAACCCATAAAAATCCTCAAACCACTGAAAACTCTATAAAGCCTTTAAATCTATAAAAACGTTAAAAACTTCCAAAAAACCATAAAACCCTTAAAAACCAAAAAATAACTCTAAATCAAAGAAACCATAAAAACCCTAATAAACCCTAACACCCCTAAAAATCCCTACAAAACCTAAAGACCATAAAATTCCTAAAAAATCCCTTAAAATACATTAAATCATAAAAAAACATTAAAAACCATGAAAATACCAATGAAAACCATAAAACCTAATAAACACTAAAAAAACATGAATGCATAAAAAACAATAAAAATCCTAAAAAACCCTAAAATATCTAAAAAACATAAAACACCTAAAATAATTAATAGCCCTAAAATACCCATGAAAATTATAAACCCATTAAAAAATCCAAAACAACCCCTATAAACACAAAAAATTACAAAAAAATATCTACAAACCCGTAAAAACAATGGATAAGTAATAAAATGTAAAATAAAAAAAACAATAAAAAACCAAAAAACCCTCAAAATCGCTAAAAACATTAAAAATCAATTATATTCATAAAATTCATTTAACATACCCAAAAACCCAAAAACCCCCAAATCCCTAAGAAATCCTTACAAACATAAAAGCACTTAAAAACCCTAAAACATTAAAAAGACTAAAAAACAAAAAACCCCTAGAAAACTCTAATAACCCATAAAATCATAAAAACCCATAAAAATGTAAAAAAACTAATATAACCCGTAAAAACCAACTAAAAACTCTAAAAACCCTTTACACCCATAAAAAAAATAAAAAATTCAAGAAGATCCTTAAAACCCATAAATAACCCAAAACCCATAGAACCCTAAAAACCCTCAAAATCCTTAAAATCCTTAAAACCCCATAAAGAACCTTAAAATCCTTAAATTTTACAAAAAAATAAAAAACCATGAAATCCCCTATGAAAACATTAAAAACCTAAAAACACTTAAAACCCATAATATACCTTAAAAACATTAAAACCCATAAAACCCCTAAAAACATTAAAAAACATATAATTCAATGAAAAATAATAAAACCCACTAAAAACTACAAAACCCCATAAAACCCTAAGAAACATTAAATGAAATAAAACCACTTAAAACCATAAAAACTCCAAAAGACCCAAAAAACTAAAAAAACCATAAATACCCTAAAACCCATAAAAACTAGAAAAATCCCTAAAACCCATAAAATTTAATAATATCAAAAAATATACCTAACAACATAAAAACTGTAATAACCTTGAGATCCCTAACAATATAAGAAAAATTTCAAAAAAACATAAAACCCCCAAAAACCTGAAAAATGATTAAAACCCATAAAAAACATAAATCCATCAAATTACCTAATACCTCTAATACTATAAAAATGTAAAATAATCCCAAAAACACTAAAAACTACCCCAAACTCTTGGAAACCCCTATGAAATTCTTAAAATTTTATAAACACATCAAACCCATAAAAGCTTAAAAATGATAAAAACCGTAATATTTACCCAAAAATCCTAAAAACCAAAAAAACTAAAATGACAAACACCACCCATAAAATCTCTAAAAACACAAAAAAACTCAAAACCCATAAAAATTCTAAAACCCTCTAAAAACTATAAAAAACCCTCAAAACTAATAAACCCCAAAAAAACCCCAAACACCTTCAAAACCAATAAAAATTATAAAATTCACTAAAATTTACAAAAACCTAACTACCATAAACACCCCAAAGTAATACTTGACAAAAAAATCACTTCAAACCCTGAAAAACCTAAAAGACGCTGAAAACCCAAAAAATCCTAAAAACACTAAAAACCCAAAAAAGCTCTCAAAATCCCTAAATACCCAAAAAATAAAAAATAACACCCCTAAAAATCCAAATAAACATAAAGAATCATGAAAAACGCTTAAGGAACTTTAAAACCTAAAACCACTTTAATCCCCCAAAAAACTAAAAATGATAAAAAAACTAAAAGGACACTAAAAATGCCTAAAAACCATAAAACCCCTAAAATTCTTAAAAACCCATAAAACCCCAGATAAATCACTAAAATCAATAAAAACAATTTGAATCCCAAAAAATGATAAAATTTTTTTAAAAACCCTTTAAACACCAAAAAATAAAAAAAAACCCTTAAACCCCTAAAAAACTAACTAAATACCTAAATACCCTAACACCCATAAAAATCCAAAAAAATACCCAAAAATTACAAATAATGTAAAAACCCCCAAAAACCTAAAAGCATGTAATAAAACCATAAAAACCAAAAAACACATAATACCACTAATAGGCTAAAAATTAATTAAAACCCTAAAATCCCCTAAAACCCTAACAACATTCAAAATACAAAAAATCCAAAAAACACAATACATATCACAAAAAAATCCCTTAGAATCTCTAAATACACAAAAACCCCAAAACCCTAAAAAATCATAAAAAAGACCTTATAAACCATAAAATATTTACAACCCCTCTAAAACATCAAAAATTCTAGAAACCCTAAAACCCCATAAAATAACCTAAAAACCATAACCGCCCTAAAAACACTAAAACCAAGAAAAAATACATAAAACCCTCAAATTCCATGGAAAATTCTAAAACCCCATTAATATGCATAAAATGTTAAGAAACTAAAAAAAACTAACAAACTTAAAAAAACTAATAAAATATAATATCCCAAAAAATAATAAAAACCGTAAAAACTAAAATACCCCTCAAAATCACTAAAACCCCTTAAAATCGATAAAAATATTAAAAAATCCTAAAAATCTCTATAACATAAAGACCTCTAAAAACATGAAAACGCTATGAAAAACATAAAAACATAAAAACATATAAAACCCATAAAAACCTAAAAACACAATAAACCCAAAAAAAATATTAAAAATCCAAAACTCCCTAAAAACCCTAAAACACAAGAGAATTCTTAAAATACCCTAAAAAACCATAAAAACCTAAAAAACCCTAAACACCCTTAAAACCCCTAGTTAAACCTTAAGGATCTAAAAACTTTTAAAACTCCTAAAAAATAAAAAATATAATATCCCTAAAAATCCTAAAAGACCATAAAACCTATAAAATCCCTAAAAACCATAATAACCCACGAAACAGATAAAAACCCAGAATCCCCAATAAAAATAGTAAAACCGTTTAAACACTAAAAAACATTAACAACCTCTATAAAACCTTAAAAATACAAAAAACACAAAAAACCAAAAAACCACTTACAACCTAAAAAATCCACAAAATCTTGAAAAACCCTAAAAACCATAAAAATCCTAAAAGAATCCCAAAATCCATAATAATATAAAATTCCCTAAAAAGCTTGAAAACCCCTAAGAAAAAAAAACTAAAAACCCTCAAAGCAAAAAATCTAGAAAAACCTAAAAATGATAAAAAAAACCCCTAAAAACCCCACAACCCCATCAAAATACTTAAAAACCCTAAAAACAAATAAAATATTAAAATATCCATAAAAATCACTTAAATCATAAAACCCTATAAAAATACCCTTTGAAAACCATAAAAACCATAAAATGCATAAAACCCCTAAAAATCTAAAAGTGCTGAAAACTCTTAAAAACTACAAAAAGACCCTAATACACAATTACCGACCCCTAAAAACATAAAAATACTTAAATAACATAAAAAACTCTTAATACCCATAAAAATCCTAAAATCCACTAAAAAATCTAAAACCATAAAAACTCAAAAAATCTAAAAAACCGAAAAAAACATAAAAACAAAAATACCACTAAAAACCCTCAAAAACCTCAAAATGCCTATTACCCAAAAGAAACCTTAAAAATAATTAAATTGACCAAAAAATAACAAAAAACAAAAAAACAAGAAAAACATAAAACCAACTAAGAGAACCATAAAACCAAAAAACGCATAAAACCCCAAAAAACCTAAAAATGGTAAAAATGCTAAAAACCATAAAACCATTAAAATCACTAAAACCTCTAAAATCCCATAAAACACTAGAAAACCATAAAAATTCTATAAAAATCTAAAATACGTAAAAATGTAAATAATGATAATAACCTTGAATACCCTTATGAAAACCACAAAAACCGAAAAACATTTAAAGCCCTGAAAATTCTTAAACATGCTAAAAACCATAAAACCCCCCTAAAAAGATTGCAAAAACCTAACACCCCACAAAACCACAAAATCAATCAATATCTTAAACACTCCTAAAACCCTAAAAACCACTATAAACTATAAAAACCCATTTAAACGCCTAAATTTGTATAAAACTCTATGATACCATTAAAACTGTAAAAAACTCAAACAAACCCTAAAAAAATATAAAAACATAAAACCCAAAAAAAAAACGTCAAAATTCCCAAAAAACCTAAAAACCGATAAACATACTTAAAAGGACCTAAAAATCCCTAAACACAAGAAAAACCCAAAAACCATGAAAACTCTAAAAACCCATAAAAATAAACACAGTTAAAAGACCTAAAATACCTATAAATATTAAAAAATACTATCAAATAAGAAAAACACTAAAAACCCTAAAACACATAAAAACAATAAAATACCCTAAAAGTCCATAAAAATCATAGAAAACGCTAAATCTCAAAAAACCATTTCAACCAAAAATAATGTTAAAAAAAAAAAAAACCCCATGAAAACCCTAAAATACAAAAAATCAGAAACTCCAAAAAAACCATAAAACCCCTAAAAATCCCTAAAATCCCTAAAAACCCTAAAAATACTTAAAAAATTATAAAAAGACTTTAAAAGCCTTGAAAATAACATAAAATGTAAAATAAAACGTAAAACCATTGAAATACCATAACAAAACCTTAAAACCAAAAAAAACATAAAACCCTTAAAAACATAAAGAACAAAAAACCACTAAAAATACAATAAAAACCATGATGTCCCTAAAATCCATAAAACCTCCTAAAACTAAAAAAACCACTTAAAAACTCAAAAAAACAAAAAAAACCACTAAAAATAAAAAACCCGTTAAATCCCTATAAATTTTGAGAACTATTAAAAAAATAAAAAATCAAAAAAAATCTATGAACCACCAAAAACACAAAATAAATATAAAAACTAAAACACCCAAAACCCCCTAAATGAAATCAAAATCCATAAAACCCCTAAAACCCAATAAAAAACCACTAAAAAATTACTAAAACATAAAAATACATAAAAACCATGGAAAATAAGAATAAAACCTGGAATACATAAATACACTAAAAACCCCTAAAAACATGAAAAATCTATAACCTATAAAACCCTAAAAACCATAAAACACCAAAAATCCATAAAAAGCCATTAAATCCCATGAAAACTACAAAAAACTAAAAACATAAAAACCATTTTAACCCCTAAACAAGATAAAACATTTAAAAAACCTTAAAACCCATAAACCCTCAAAAAAATACCATAAATCCCAAAAAAACACTAAAATCCCAAAAGACCTATAAAATCGAAAACAAATACTAAAAAATTCCAAAAAACATAAAAACCCATAAAAACACTAGAATCCCCTATGAAAACCATAAAATTAAAAACAATTAGACCCCTAAAAGTCCAAAAAATACTAAAAACCCTAAAATCCGTAAAAAACCCCTAAAAGCCATAAAACCCCCCAAAAAAATTAAAAACCCTTAAAATCCCATAAAAACCATAAAACCCATTAAAACCTTTATACACACATTAAACCCCAAAATTTTTAAAAAAGACTAAATATTCAAAAAATCCAAAAAACACTAAAAACCCATAAAAATCCCAAACCCCTAAAAAACCCTAGAAACCATCAAAATCCCTAATTACCATAAAAAATCATACAATTCGTAAAAAATATCTAAAAGTCCCAATATACATAAAAACCTCTAAAAACACTAAAAACCATTAAGAAAACCTTAAAAATCTAAAAACACTTCAAACCCATAAAAACCCAAAAAACCCATAAAAACCAAAAAACCCTAAAACCTATAAAATCCCATAAATTACATAAAAACCCTACAACCCCATAAATCCACTAAAACAAATAAAAACACTTTAAACCCCTAAGCAAATAAAAAACTATAAAACCCATAAATCCCATAAATCCCTTAAAAACCCAAAAAAACTGTACAGAGCCAAAAAACCCATAATCCACCAAAAACCCTAATAACACACCAAATCCCTAAAACCCCTAAATACCCATAAATATCAAAAAAATAACAAAAGGTCCCCAAAACGTAAAGACCCCAAAAAACAGATAATAAAACATTAAAACCTGAAAACTCTTAAATTCCCAAAAAAAAGATAAAACCCAAAAATAACCCTATAAGCCCTAAAACACTAAAACCCCCCAAAAAACCATAAAATCTATAAACCCATTAAAAACTACCAAAAAATCTAAAATCTAGTTGAACACCTAAAAATGTTAAAAAAAATATAAATACCATACAAACCTAAAAACCTAAAAGAAACCATAAAGACCCTAAAAATCCCTAATAACCATAAAACCCATAAAAATCATTAAATCTCATCAAATGAAACCTGAAAACACCTAAAACAGTAAAAATACATTAAAAAAATAAAAACATAGAAATACCCCAAAAAATAAAAAACTTTATAAATTCAATAAAAAACAAAATCCCTAAAAACCATATAAACCTATAAAATCCTTAAAGACCCCATAAAACCCCAAAATACAAACAAAAAACATGAAAAACACATTAAACCAATAAAATCATTAAAAATTCTAAAAAACTTTATAAACCATCAAAACAATACTAAAACCCTAAAACCCAAAATACCCATAAAACACTAAAAACCCATATAACCCCTCATAATCTGAAAAACCTCTATAACCCAAAAAAATCATAAAAAGGATATAAAAAACCCTAAAAACATAAAAATCCATCAAAACCCACATGAAAAAAATAAACAACCTAAAATGACTTAAAACCACTATAAAAATAAAAAAATTATACAATCCATAAAAAATCCAAAAAACCCCAAAAAACCCTATAAAACACGAAAACCCTAAAACCCCAAAAAACCCTATAAAACACGAAAACCCTAAAACCCCATGAAAATCATAAAAACCCACTAAAAACTCTAAAACCCATATAAAAAACTAAAATGTTTAATAAAATATAAAAACCCTAAAACCCCAAAACCCCATAAAACCCTAAAAACCATAGAATCTGCTAAAAACCCTCAAATCCCCAAACCCCCTAAAATCCGTAAATTTTTTTAATAAATCCATAAAATTCCCAATAGTGAATAAAAACCTAACACACTTGAACAACCCTAAGAAATGCTTCAAAACCTAAAATCAATTAAAACCCCTAAAAAACATAGAAATGATAAAAACCCTAAAAAACATAGATATTATAAAAACCCTAAAATTCCTAAATACACTCAAAACCCTTAAAAACATTAGAATCCCTAAAACCCCTAAAAACCATAAATAACAAAAAAGAAATAACTAAAATCCTTAAAATCATAAATTCCCAAAAAACCATAATAACCCCTAAGAAAACCTTTAAAACATAAAAACACAAAAAAAATACAAATCTTAAAATCCTAAAAAGCACGTAAACCCCGAAAAACCCCTGAAAGATTATAAAATTTGAAAAACATATAAAAATCATAAAACCCCCTAAAATATAAAAACCCCTAAAATCCCATAAATATCTAAAAACTCCACTAAAATTCTAAAACCCATTAAAACCCTAAAATGTCAAAACAAATCTCTAAAAAACATGAAAACCCATAAAAACACATAAAAACCACTAAAAAACAAAAAAACCCATAAAAATATCTAAACATAAAAACCCTAAAAACCCATAGAATCATCAAACCACTAAAAACCATAAAAATACTAATGAATCCCTAAAAATCCTAAAAATGTAAAAATCCTTAAAATCTAAAAACCTAAGAAAACCCTAAAAACCTCAAAACACATAAAACCCATAAAAATCCTAAAGGACGCTAAAAACCATAAATCGTTCAAAAATTCTAATATCCTTTACAAGCATAAGAAAAATAAAAAACACCAAAAAACAAGAGAAAAAACACAAAAACCCTGAAATACTAGAAACAAATAAACAACCCAAAATCCCTAAAAACCATAGAAATACAAAAAAATACCTAAAACATAAAAACCCAATAAAACCCTAAAAACCCTTATAAAAGCGTAAAAAATCTAAAAATGATTAAAACCTCAAAAATCCTAAAATCACTAAAATCCCTAAAAACCCTAAAAAACCCTAAAACCACTAATTTCCCTCAAAAGAAAAAAAACTATAAAATCCAAATAATCCAAAAATCCATAATCATATCAAAAATGTAAAAAAAACTAATAACCCTTAAAAACCAAAAAAACCATTAATACCCTAAAAAACCAATAAATTCTAAAAATCATAAAATACACGAAAAACCATAAAAAGAATAAAATCCATAAACCCCCAAAAAACCCTAAAACCACATAATACCCTTTAAACCCCTAAAATAATTATAAAATAAAAATAAAACCTAAAACTAAAAAATATACTAAAACCGCTTAAAACCTTAAAACCCTCCAAATCCCTAAAAATCCAAAAATCCAATCAAAATATTATGAAATCACTAAAAATATATAAATATTATAAATACCATAATAAAACCATAAAAACATATAACACCTAAAATGCCAAAATAACGTAAAAATTCTAAGAACCCTAAAAAACATAAAAACTCCTAAAACCTCTAAAACCCATAAAATATGCTAAATAAACATAAAATACCAAAATAACAATAAATTTTCTTAATTATTAATCAAATTAAAAAGCATTAAAATTATAAATAATCTAAAAAACCTCTTAAACAAAAAAACCACAAAAATCCTAAAAACCCTGAAAACACTAAAAACTCTCAAGCCCCAAAACCCCCAAAAAACAGAAAAATTTCAAAAAAACTCATAATAATCCTTAATAAAATAACACCCCATAAAACAATAAAACTAGAAATAAAACCTTGAAAACATAAAAAAATTCAAAATAACTAAAAACACTAAAAACCCTAAAACCCTAAAAACTAGATTTTTTTTAAAAGACCCTAAAAACCCTACCCCCACCCCCCTAAAAACCATAAAACGTATAAAAATATTAAAACCCAAAAAAACTATAAAAGACTAAGAAAAATATATTAACCCTTTAAAACCATTAAAATGTTAAAAAACACTAAAAAACAATAAAACCCTTAAAAACTATAAAAACCCTAACATCCCAATAAACCATAAAAACTCTAAAAACAATAAAAAACCTAAAAATTCCAAAAATAAAATGAAAATACAAAAAAATCATTAAAGATCACATAAAACTAAAAAACCCCTAATAACCCTGAAACCCCCATAAGAAAACCATATGATAAAAACCTTGAATCACCTTGAAAACCCTCAAAATTCCAAAAAACAAAAAAACCATAGAATCCTAAAAAGCCTTAAATATCCCTAAAAACATAAAAACCCCTAAAAACATCTAAACACCTATGAAAAATGATAAAAACAAAAAATATTTAAACCCATAAAAACATAAAAAATTATAAAAACCCTAAAGCCCCTTAAAAACCTAAAAACATTCAAGAACCCTTACAAGTCATAAAACCCCTATAAAATCAATAAAAAAAACCTAAAACCCATTTAATCTCTTGACTTATTTAAAAAACTGTAAAAAAATTCAACCCCTAAAAACTCACAAAAAAACACTAAAACCCTAAATAAACATAAAAACCATAAACACCATAAAAACCATAAACTCACCCAAATACATAAAATCCCAAAAAACCAAAAAAAAATCTTATAAACTCCCTAAAAATTCCAAAACAAAAAAATAACACTAAAAATCCTAAGAAAAACTAATAAAACCTGAAAACCAAAAATAATTGAAACATTAAAAAACAATAAAATCCTAAAAACCCTAAAAGACTCTAAAAAACATAAAAAATCCTAAGACCCCTTTAATTGTATAACCCCCTAAATAATAATCAAAAAAAAATACTTATAAATACCAAAAAAATGTAAAAAATCCAAAAAACCATAAAACTCCTAAGAAAACATCAGAAAAAACAACATAAACCCCCTAAAATAATAAAAAATACTAAAACCACAAAAGTCATAAAAATACAAGAAAAACATAAACCTTTTAAAAACAATAAAAACCATAAAACCCATAAAATCCCTAAAAACACAAAAAACTAGAAATCCCATTTAAAACCCAAAATTTTTTAAAAACACTAAAAACAATAAAAACCTAAAAATTAATAAAACCTTAAATACATAAGGCAACCATAAAACACCTAAAATCCTAAATACCCTCAAAATCACAAAAAACTATGAAAACTATAAAAATCCTAAAAATCCCTAAAAATCCCTAAAAACGTAAAAAACACTATAATATAGAAAAAACCTTGGAAAACCTTTAAAACATAAAATACATAAAATTCCAAAAAACTATTAAAAATTTTGAAATACTAAAGGACCCAAAATAACCATTAAAACTATAAAACCCAAAAACACTCCTAAACCACTTAAAACCCCTTAAAAGCATAAAAACCTAAAAACCCTTAAAACCCCAAAAGACCCAATAAAAAATCCAAAAACTATTTTAATCCATAAAAATGATAAAAACTCCAAAAACAAAATCACCTCTAAAAAATCAAAAAAAAATCTAAAAACCCAAAAAACCATAATATACTTAAAAGCCCTAAAAAACTCTAAAACCCTCAAAATAATTAAAAACCCTAAAAATCATAAAAATCCCTAAAATTTCCTAAAAACCTAAAAAAATCCATAGAAACCCTATGAATGCATACAAAAACCAGAAAACGTTAAATAAAATAAAATCAGTAAAAACCCAAAAATAATAAAATCCCTAAAATCGCTAAAAACCATAAAAATCCTCAAAATCAATAAAAATCTTAAAAATTCCTGAAATACAACAAAATATCTAAAAAAATCTCAAAGATAGTAAAAAAAACATAAAAACCATTATAAACCCTTATAAAACCATAAAAAAGATAAATTCAAACACTTAAAATTTAAAAACCCTAAAATGAACCTAAAACTCCTTAGTACCCCCAAAAACCATAAAACCCCTAAAAAAATAAAACCCCTAAAAACATCAAAAACACATAAAATCCATAAAATCTAAAAACTATTAAATACTCTTAAAACAATTAAACCTCTTAAAACATTTAAAACATTAAAAACCATTAAACCCCTAAAAATCAAAAATACCCTAAAAACTAGGAAAACCATAAAAAATAGAAACCCAAAAAATCCCAAAAAATCCTAAAAACATAAAAATCCTTAAAAATGAATAAAAATATATAAAAACATTAAATACACTAAAACCTATAAAACCCAATGAAAACTATAAAAACATAAAAAACACTTAAAACCCAAAAAACCTAAAAAATTCTAAAAAAAATAAAATCCCAAAGAAGAACCAAAAAACCCCTAAAACCATAAAACCCCCTAAAACATTAAAAATCCAAAAAAATTATAAAAAAACAAAAAATAAATCAAAACACAGAATTACCTTTAAACCCATGAGAATGATAAAAAACTGTAAGAAACCTTAAACCCCTCAAAAGTTAATAATACACCTAAAACCCCAAAAACCCATAATAACCATAAAATCCCTAAAACCCTTAGAATCCTAAAAAGCATAAAAACCATAAAATCCTAATAAATCTCTAAAACCCCCAAAAAACCTAAATATCTCTAAAAAACTGAAAAAATAAGAAAACATTAAAAATAATAAAAAACAATTAGAAAAATTAAAAACCAAAAGAACATTAAAAACCTAAATTCCATAAAAACTGTCAAAAACCCAAAAACTCCAAAACCCATACAAAACAAAAAACATCAAAGACCCAAAACCCCTAAAATCCCTAAAACCGAATAAAATCACTATGAACCCTTTAAACACCTAGAAACTATAAAAACACTAAAAACTTTAAAAAAACATAAAAACAAAAAAAAACACTAAACCCCAAAAAACCATTAAAATACTAGAAACCTTAAAAAACTAAAACCCATCAATATCCCAAAAACGCTTAAAAACCATAAAAAACCTAAAAATATCCTACATTTCCTAGAAAAATAAAAATCTATAAAAAACTAAAAACATCAAATAAAACATTAAAAACCTAAAAACACATAAAACCCCTAAAACCCTAAAAATAAAAAAAATGAAAAAGACCCTGAAAACCCTGAAAACTCCTAAGAAAACCATAAAAACCTATAAATAATTGAAACCCCTAAAAAGAATAAAATGATAAAAACCATAAGAATCATAAAAACCCCTAAAAACCTTTAAAACCCTAAACACAATAAAAATCCTAAAAATCCACTAATAAACAAAGATCCTTCAAAACCCATAAAATTATAAAAAACACTAAAAACCCAAGAAAACCTAAAAAACTCAAAAAACCCCTAAAACCTACAAAACCAAAAAACCACTAAAATCCCTAAAAAATTAAAAATTCCAAAAAATCCAAAATCCATAAAACTCCATAAAAATCCATAAAAACATAAAAACCCATAAAAACCCTAAAAACCCAATGAAAACATTACAAACCTAAAAACACATAAAACATAAAAAAATTAAAAAAATGCCAAAACCCTAAAAAATAACATCCTTAAAGACCATAAAATCCCATAACGAATAAAAAACTCATAAAAATCACTAAAAGCACCGAATACTCTTTAAACCCTTAAAACATTAAATTTCTCTAAAAACCCATAAAAACCTGAAAACATAAAAACAACCCTCAATGTCAAAAAACCCATAAAACCATAGATTCCATAAAAACCCTAAAAACCCTAAAAATCCTTAAAAACAATAAAACAATAAAAATCCAAAAAAATCACTAAAAATCGCTAAAAACATAAAATACCTAAAAACACATAAAAACACAAAGAAAACATTTATAACATAGAAATGATAAAATCCCCAAAATCCCAAAAAAACAAAAAATTCCCATAAAAAGACTAAAAACCCAAAAAAACTATAATAAAGTTTAAAAAAAATCCTAAAACCAATAAGAAAACCAAAAAACAAAAAACACATAAGACACCTAATAACATAAAAATTCTAAAAACCTAAAAACTCTAAATACACCCAAGAACCCCTAAAAACTACTAAAATCATAAGAATAACTAACAACCACAAAACCCTAAAAACACTTAAAACCATAAAAATTCTGAAAATGGATAAAAACTCAAAAAAACCCTAAAACAAAAAACACATAAAAATATTAAAGCCTCTTAAAAACCCTCAAAATCTATAAAAACCCCAAAAACCATAAATAACTAAATGAATACATAAAAATCCCAGAAGATCTATAAATACCTAATAACCCATATGAAAACCATTACAATCTAAAGACACTTGAAATTCCAAAAAATGAAAAAAATAATGAACACCTTAAAAACCCTTAAAAACCCTAAAAACCATAGAAACCATGAAACCCTTAAAAGGCGTAAAATCTTATAAAACAACTAAAATCCACAAGAAACTAAAAAACCATTAAATTCCGAAAAATTTTAAAAACATAAAAATCCTTTAAAACCCTAAAAACTCCAAAAAAACACGAAAAACACAAAAAACGGTAGAACCAAAAAAACTCTAAAACCCCTCCAAATCCATAAAACCCCTAATAACCAATAAAAATTATAAAAAACCATAAAAATCCTTAAAAACAAAAAAAAATCGGAAAAAACATGAAAAACTCGAACAAAACCATAAAGCCTAAATACACTTAAAACCCCTAACAACATAGAAATGCTAAAACCCCCTAAAAACTCTAAAATACCCTTAAAACACTAAAATCCACAAAAATCCTAAACAATACCTGAAATTTATAAAAATTTAAATAACACTAAAAACCATAAAAATCTATGAGAACCCTAAAAACCTATGAAAACCTTAAAAAACTAAAAAACACTTAAAATCCATAAAAACCGAAAAATTTTAAAAACCATAAAACACTAAAAAGACAATAAAACCCAAAACCCCCCAAAACCATAAAACCCCTAAAACATAAAATCCATAAAAACCCATAAAAACACTAAAAATCACTAAAAAATATAAAAATGTTTTACATCTTTAAAATAATGAAAAAACATTCATACCCCAAAAAAATCCAAATACCGAAAACCCCAAAAAAATAATTAAACCTTAAATAACCCTAACAACCCAAAAAATACCAAAAAACACAAAAATTCATAAAAATCCTATGAAATCACTGAAAATTAATAATGACATAAAAAAATAAAACCCTTGAAAACCCCTAAGAAAAGATTAAGAATTAAAAACAATAAACTCCTAAAAAACATAAAAACATAAAAAAAACCATAAAACCCTAAAAAATATAGAAAACCCTAAAAACCTCCAAATCCATAAAAACATAAAAATAATATAATAGAACAAAAAACCCTAAAAACAGAAAACACCATAAAACTCTAAAAAACACTAAAAACCTTAATAAATTACTGGAAACCTAAACAACATATACCCCTCAAAACATAAAAAAAACCCAAAACCCCAAAAAACCCCTAAAAATTCCATCAAAACTCTATACCCCCTCAAAACAATGAAATCTCCTAAAAATCACAAAACCAACCAAATATCCATAAAATCCCTAAAAAGAACTAAAATCACTAAAAACCCATCTAACCCCTCTAAATGATAAAAATCCAAAAAACCTCAAACCTCATAAAAACTAAAAAAACCCTAAATACCAAAAAAATCAAAAAAAACCCAAAAAACCCTCAAAATCGAAAATAATCTAAAAACATTAAAAATTCTAAAAATCCATAAAAATACTAAAACATAAAAAAAACTAAACCCTAAAAAACCCTAATAAATAATAAAAAACCATAAAACACTTAGAACCCTGAAAAACCATGAAAATGGTTAAAGCCCTAAAAACACAAAAAAACATAAAATTATAAAAACCTCAAAAACCTTTAAAACCAATAAAAGTATAAAAAACACTAAAAACCCTTTAATCCTTAAAAAAATTAAAAAGATTATAAATCCTTAAGACCTTAAAAATTTAAAAAAATCCCTAATAACCCAAAAAAAAATCCCTAAAAATGAAAAAATCCTTAAAACCCCTAAAACATCCTAAGAAAACCTAAGAAAACCAAAAAATCTTAAACACATAAAAACATAAAATTTTAATTACCCCAAAAAAATCCTAAAATCCCTAAAACCCATCAACATCCCTAATACACCTAAAACCCATAAAAATTATAAAAAATCAAAAGATAACTAAAAACGTAATATACCACAAGATACCTGAAAAAAATCTAAGAGATCATAAAAAACATAAATTTTTTTAAAACCCCTAATAAAAAATGAAAAAACCCTAAAACCCCTAAATGACCCTAAAAACCCTAAACCCCCTAATATTTGTCAAACCTACTAAATATATTAAAAAACTCTAAGAAATAACAGAAACCCAAAAATCCTACTAAAAATCTAAAAACCATTTAAACCCCTCAAACATTAAAATATATAAAAAAACATTAAATCCCTAAAAAACTAAAACCCCTAAAAATCCAAAAAAACATTAATGTCCTTAATGTGGATGGTGCAGCCCTAGGCGCGCCTGGTCCCTCCGGGTGTGGTGGTGTTTTTCGGGCGTATAGAGGCTTTGTTAAAGGATGATTTTATCATTACATTGGGAATGGATGTGCTTATGAAGCTGAGCAATGGGCCATGATTAAGGCTGTACAGTTTGCGGTCCACTTCAGGTGGATGCAGCTATGGATTGAATCTAACTCGATGTTGGCGGTGGAAGCCCTCAAAAGAAAAACAAGGACAATCCCATGGAGGCTCCTCCCACAATGGGTTGACTGTCTGAGAATCTCTCAGGGTATGAACATTATGGTCACACATATATACAGGGAAGCGAACAAGGTGGCGGACGTACTCTCCAAGAAAGCAATTGAGGATAGATGTTCCATGTGGTCATTTATTGCACCATATTTTTGCACTCCCCTTGTGGACTCAGACATGAAGGGTGAATTGCACACTCGGCTGTGCAAACCCTCCTTGTAATGCCTTGTACCTTTATTTTATGTTATTATATTTTGTGGGGCTGGGATCCACTCAGCCCCAAACCTTCTTTGCCTAAAAACACATAAAATACTTAAAAGAAATTAAAATCCCTAAAAAGGTTTTGAACCCTGAAAACTATGATAAACCCTAAGAAAAAATTTATAACCTAAAGAACATTTAATCCTCTAAAATTCTAAAATGGTTGAAAACCAAAAAATTCCAAAATCCCTAAAAACTCTTTAAATCCCCAACAAACCTAAAATTCTCTAAAACCATACAACCTGTATACCTATAAAAATACTACAAACTCTAAAAAAAAATTTCTCTCCCAACAATTTTAAAAACAATAAAAAACCATAAAAACCCTAAAACCCAAAAAACATTAAAAACACTAATAACACTAAAAATACATAGAAATCCTAAAAACCCCTAAAGACCCTACAACTAAAAAATCCAAAAAAGTCTAAAAGCCCTAAAAATGTAAAATAAACCATAAAACTCTAAAAACCCAAGAAAACCATATAAAAAAAATATAAACCAATAAAACCCCTAAAAACATAAAAATATATAAAACCCAAAATATCATAAAACCCTAAAATTCCATAAAAACACAAAAATCACAAAAAACCATAAAACCCTTAAAATCCATTAAATCACTAAACCCCATAAAATACTAAATCCCCCTAAAAATCACTAAAAATTTAGAAAAGTATAAATCCTAAAAAACTATGAGAAAACATTAAATACATGAAAACACTTAAATCCCCTAAAAAACTAAAAATGCTAAAAACAATAAAAAACTCTAACACCCCTAAAAACCCCTAAAAACCATAAAAACCATAAACTCCTAAAAAATGTAAAAAACCCTTTAAACCTATAAAATTGTTAAAAAAACTTCAAAAAACCATCAAAATTATTAAAAACTCAAAGAAACTCTAAAAACCATAAAAACCATAAAAACTATAAACCCCTCAAAATCTCTAAAATCCCTAAATCCAAAAAATAATGAAAAAATACATAAAAACATATGTGCACAAAAAACCCTAAAAACCCCTATGAAAACCATAAAACCAAAAATTAATTAAAACCCCTAAAACCGTAAAAATGCTACAAACTATAAAAGAACCCTAAAATCCCTAAAAAGACCTAAAAACCAAAACCCCCATAATCATTAAAAAATAAACACTATAAAATCCACTAAAAAATCTAAAAACCATTTAAGCCACTATAAACATTTGAAAACTCAAAAAACCTTAAAACCCCTAAAAACTCAATTAAACCCTAAAACCCCAAAGAACCAAAAAAACCCTAAATCCCATAAAAAAAATCAACATATGTGAAAACCCTAAAAATAGTAAGATTTCTAAAAAGCACAAAAAATCCATAAAAACATAAAAAACCATAGAAACGATCGAAACACTAAAGAAATCCTTAAAACCTAAAAACACTAAAAACCCATAAAAACTGTAAAAGTCCCTAAAACCCCTAAAAAATTTCAAAGAATCCCTAATAACATAAAATCCCAAAAAACCCTAAAAATTCATATGAAAAAAATAGAAACGTAAAAAAACATAAAACTATTAAATACATAAAAACCCCTAAAAATCATAAAAACCCTAAGGACCCCAAAAACCATAAAAACTCCTAAAATCATTAAAAACACTAAAACCAACTAAATACCATAAAAACCGACTCAAAACTCTAAAACCAATTTAAACTTCTAAAACCTTTAAAATACACTAAATCCGTTAAAAAAATGAAAATACCCTAAAACCATAAAACCACTAAAAAACATGAAAATACCTTAAAACTATAAAAACCATAAAAACACTAAAAACATAAAAATCCCTTTAAATAAATAAAATTATAAAAACCCACTAAAAACTCTAAAAATAATTTAAACCCCTAAAAATGATAAAAAACTCCAAAAAAATGTTACACACTAAAAAACTCAAAAAAATACTAAAAACCTAAAAATCCATAAAAACCATAAAAACCATAAAAACCCCAAAATCCATTGAAAATCTCTTATAACCATAAAAATCATAAAAAGACTTAAAAATACCAAGTAACATAAAAAACATTAAATTCCCAAAAAATCTTAAGGAATCCATAAAAACTAAAAGCACTTAAAACCCAAAAAACCTATAAAGACAAATAACCCTAAAAACCCAAAAACCCTAAAAACCCATGAAAAGCATAAAAATTCTAAAAATCCCTCAAAATCCATAACAACGTGATAAACTGTAAAATCCTTGAGAAACCATAAGAAAACGATAAAAACATAAACAACACTTAAAACCCCAGAAAACCAAAAAACACTAATACCCTAAAAACACTTAAAACTCTAAAAACCATAAACAAAACTAAAAACCAGAAAACCTTTAAAATCCCATAAAAATATTTAAAACAACCAAAACTCTAAAAAACCTTTAATCCCCCAAATGGCGTTAAAAGACATTAAGAACACATAAGAATGCAAAAAAAAACATAATAAAAACTCAACCCCCCCCCCCCAAAAAAAACCCATAAAAACCATAAAGAACATGAAAATACTGAAAATAATCGTAAAACACCATAAGAATCCTAAAAATTTAATAAATCTATAAAAATTTAAAAAACCTAAAACCCCTAAAATACCATATCAAAACATCAAAAACCTAAAAAGACATAAAATCCCTAAAAATATAAAAATGATAAAACCCCTAAAATCACAAAAAAACCATAATGACCGTTAAAACCATAAAACCCAAAAGTACTAACAAAAACCAATAAAACCAACTAAAAACTCTAAAAAACTATGAACCCCCTAAAAAGATAAAAGAACACTAAAAAACATAAAAAACCTAAAATCTTGAAAACCATAAAACCCAAAAGACCAAAGAAACCCTAAAAACATAAAAACCCTAAAAATATTTAAAATTTCTAGAATGACAGAAAAATAATTAAATGTCCCCAAAGATCCCTAAAAATTTACAGAACCATAAAACCCTAGGAATTCCTTAAAACCTATTAAATTAAAACACCAAAACACCTAAAAAATGAAAAAAAGAAAAAAACCATAAAATTCATAAAAAATCACTTAAAGTCCATAAAAATGTAAAAACACTAAAACCCTAAAACCTCTAAGAAATTTTTCGAAGCATAAATGCACATAAAATTCCTCTAAAAAAAAATACTAAAATTACAAAAAATAACCAAAATCCCCTAAAACCCATAAACCCTATTATAAAACTTAGAAAAATTCTAAAATCAAATTAAAACCACACAACAAAATAAAATCTCTTTAAACCCTTAAAGACAATAAGAAAAATTTAAAACCTAAAACCCCTAAAAACTCAAAAGAAACTAAAAACACAAAAAAAAACATAAATACCCATAAAATTCGTAAAAACACTCAAAATACCTAAACACTATAAAACCATAAAAATCCTAAAAATACCTTAACAATCGTGAAAACATAAATAATCTTATAATCATTGAAAACCCTTATGAAAACCATAAAAATATAAAAAACTAAAATCATTTAAGAAACATAAAAAATGTTAAATTCCTTAAAAAATCCCAAAACCCCAAAACCCAAAAAACTCTAAAACCCCCTAAAACCATTAAACCACTAAAAACCCATGAAAACACTAAAACATAACTAAAAATCCAAAAACCCTTTAATCCCCTAAAAAGTTTAAAATCTCTAAACACCCTACACAACTCAAAATAACCCCAAAACCCCCAAAAAGACATAAGAAACCTAAAAACTCTAAAAAGGACCCCATATCCCTAAAAACTCTCAAAGTATAAATTTCATAAAAGATTTATAAAATAATCAAACAGAGTGAAAACCCTGAAAATCCTTAAAATTAGAAATAAAAACATAAAAACATAAAACACCTAAAAACATAAAAAATGAAAAAATCCTTAAAAACCCTAAAAGACACTAAAAACCCTTATAACCTCTAAAAACTCCTACAAATCATAAAAAAGATAAAAACCCAAAAAAACTAAAAATACCACTAAAAAAATAAATACCCTTTAGAGCCTTAAAAATTTAAAAACCTATAAAAACATTTGAAACAAGAAAAACCCAAAAAAAACATAAAAACAAAAATCCATAAAAAACATTAATACCCTACAATAATGTAAAAACCATAAAGCCCAAAAAATCACTAATAATGTAAAACCCCCTAAAAAACTAGAAAACCACTATGAAAAATATAAAAAATTTAAAATACATAAAACCCCTAAAAACTAACAAAATTCTAAAAACCGTAAAACCACTAAAAGCCCCAAACCCCCTCAAAATCCCTAAAAACCCAAAAACCCAAAACAAAATTCATAATGCCCTAAAAATCCCTAAAAATATAAAATAACCTAAAACCCCTAAAAGAATATGATAAAACCTTAAAAACCAAAAATCACTTAAAACTCCACAAAAACCTAAAAACATTAAAAACCCTAAAAAACATAATAAGAAAAAACCCCTAAAACCGTTAAACCCCAAAAATCCCATAAAAATACCTAAAAACCACTAAATTTATTAAAACCCTTTGAACCCCTTGAAACATTTAATAACTCTAAAACCCTTAAAATCCTTAAAAACTCAAAAAATTATAAAAACCCTAAATATACACAAAACCCTAAAAAACATAAAAATCCTAAAAAATACTAAAAATCCCTAAAAATACAAAAAACAAAAACGAAAAAACCCCAAAACATGCCAGAAAACACATAGAATACCATAAAAAGCTAAAAACATTTAGAACCCCTAAAAGCCTTATAAAACCCCAAATAAACCCATTAAACCCTAAAAAACCAAAAACCTATAAAATACCTAAAATCCTTAAAAACAATCCTAAAAATACCAAAAATTATCCCTAAAAATGTGAAACTGCTAATAAATCACTAAAAACAAAAATCACATAAAACCCCTGAATACATAAAACCTGCTAAAGTCCCCAAAAAACTCTAAAAGACCCTAAGAAACCTAAAAACCCATAAAAATAAATAATACCCCTAAAAACCATAAAATCTTCGAAAAACATTTAAAACATAAAAATTTAAAAAATCCCAAATACCCAAAAAACCTATAAAAATCCTTAAAAACCTTGAAAACAACTCCAAACCCACAAAATCCCTATAATAGATAAAACTCCTAAAAAATAACAATAAATATCTAAATACATAAAAAACCTAAAAAAATTAAAACCCTATTAAAACTTTAAAACCTAAAAAAATTATATAGCCCTAAGAAATCTAAAAACCCTAAAAACCCTAAAACATAAAAACCTTCTAAAAACATTAAAACCCACAAAAATCGATAAAACCCCTAAAACCACTAAAAAACCTAAAAACCCTTGAACCCCCTTAAATAATCAAGAACTGTAAAAACCCATAAAAAATAAAAAACAAAAAAAAACCCATTAAAATAGAAAAAAAGAATAAAAACCCAAAAGACCACTAAAGACCCTCAAAATCATTAAAAATCCAAAAAATACACAAAACAACTTAAAAACCTAAAAATCAATTACAATGAAAAAAATTCATAAAAAACCCTGAAAACCCTGAAAACCCCTAAAACCCATACAAATAACTAATAACCTAAAACCCATAAAAAACCTAAAAACACTGAAATATCCATAAAACATAAAAAACCCTTAGACGCCTAAAATCCCTTAAACCCCCCACAAAATTCTGAAAAGCCATAAAAACCATCAAAATCCATCAAAAGAACAAAAAATATCCAAAATCATAAAAATCTTAAAACCCTAAAAAACTATTAGATTACCTTAAATACATAAAAACACTTGAAACACCTAAAAAACCAAGAAACCTCTAAAAACCGTAAAAACTCATAAAAGACACTAAAACACGAAAAAATGCCAAAATCGTTAGAAAACCCCAAAACCATTAAAACCCCTAAAAGCACATAAATTTCCTAATACCATTAAAATTATAAAGACCATTTAAACCCGTAAAATGATAAAAACCCCCCAAAACCCTTAAAAACCTTGAAAAAAATTTAAAAAACCATATAACTCACAAAATCCAAAAAAAACCTTAATATCCTAAAAACCCACAAAATCCATAAAAACCCAAAAAACCCAAAAAATATTAGAAAAACAATAAAAATAAAAAAAAATCATTAAAAAATATAAAATCCAGAAAATAATAAGAAAACCATAAAGACCAAAAAACTCTTCAAATGCATAAAAATCTAAAAAAGCTAAAATCCCTAAAAATCGCTAAAAATCCAAAACACCTTAATACCCCTAAACCCTTAAAACCCTATAAACATATACAATTTATAAAAACCACTATAAACTCTAAATCCCATTAAACTTATAAAAACTCTAAAAACGCTAGAAACACTAAAAACTCTCAAAATCTATTAATACCGTAAAAACCATAAAAATAATAAAAAATATTAAAAATCCTTAAAACACAAAAAAAAGTAAAACACTAAAAATACATATGAAAACCATAAAACCCAAAGAACACTTAAAACTACTAAGAATCCTAAAAACCTAAAAATCCCAAATAACTACTAAAAACCTGTAAAATCCACAAAACCACTAAAACCCTAAAAACCATAAAAATAAGAAAACCCCTAAAAATCCATAAAAAACTGAAATCACCTAAGAAAACCTTAAAAAAATTAAAACACATAAAACCCATAAAAACCCAAAAATTATAAAAACCACAAAAAACCCTAAAACCCCTAAAACCCCTCAAAAACACAAAAATGCCTAGAAATAAAAAAACCAATAAAAACCCTTAAAGACATAAACATACTAAAAAATATAAGATCCTTTAAACCCCTATATAAGTTAAAGATTCTAAAAAACCTTGAAAATCCTAATAAACTCAAAAAAACCCCTAAATACCCAATAAACCACTAACCCCAAAAAACCCAAAACCCCTGTATATCCCAGAAAACACTTAAAAACGATAAAAATCCTAAGGAATCCCTAAAAGTACCTAAAATAGTATAAATTACTAAATACATTTAGACCAAAAATAAAACCAAAGAAACCTAAAAACACAGAAAACACCCAAAAGAAACATAAAATTTTGAAAACCTTAAAACCTAATAAAAATCTACAAAACAATAAAAACCCAAAAAAACCAAAAAAAACCTAAAAAATATAAATCAACCCAAAACCCATAAAAAACCCTAAAACCACTAATGACAAATCAATGCCCTAAAAATTTAAAAAATGCCTAAAATACTTTTAATCCCTTACATAACTAAAAAACTCTAAAACCCCAAAAATACATAAAAACCTTAAAAACCCAAAAACACTAAAACCACTAAAAAACCTAAAAATTCCAAAAAATCTCTAAAAACATAGAAAACATAAAAAAATTGAAACAACATAATAAATCCTAAAAAAACTAAACACACTTTAAAACATAAATATCCCTAAAAATGAAAAAAAACCCAAAAAATGCCTAAAACACCTAAAAACCCTCAAAATCCCTAAAACCCTAAAAGAACATAAAAATTATACAAAATCCATAAAGATCCCAAAAAACATAAAAATATATAAAAGCCCAAAAACCCCTTGGAAAAATATAAATCCTTATAATCACATAAAACCCCTAAAATCAATAAAAATCCCAACATATATCAAGATTCCAAAAACAAATTAGAACTCTAAAAAACCTTCAAAAGCCTAAAAATGATAAAAAAAACTCTAATAAACGGTTGAAACCCCCAAAAAACTCAACAAAATCCAAAACCCCCCAAAAAAAACTTAAACCCCTTCAAATTCTAAAACCTCTAAGAACCATAAAAATCCAAAAAAACCATAAAAACCAAATAATCCATAAAAATAAATAAATATTTAAAATCCCTTTAAAACCCTTAAAAACAATGAAAACCATAATACCCTCAAAAATGTTGATAACCCAAAAAACCAAAAAATTTCTAAAACACCTAAAAACCCCAAAACCCCTCAAAATCCATAAAAACCTTAAAAACCCATAAATTACTAAAAAATAAAAAACCATAAAAATATATAACCCCCCTAAAAACCCTGAAAAACAATAAGAAACCCTTAAAACATAAAAACACATTAATCGCTTAACCCCCCCCCCAAATCAATAAAACCTAAATCTCCCAAAAATACATTAAAAACAATAAATATGGCTAAAAAAATAGAAAACCAAAAACCCCATAATAAACATAAAAACACTAAAAACACTAATAATCATTTAAACCACTAAAAATTTTAAATTCTATAAAAACCTTAAAACTCGAAAAAAAATTAAAAAAATATAAAAACCCAAAAAACCAAAAAACCCTAAAACCCATAAAACCCCTCAAAATCACTCAAACACCTAAATTCTATAAAATTATTAAAAAAACACTAAAATCACAAAAAATCCTAAAAATCATTAAAAACATTAAAAAATGAACAAAACCTAAGAAAATCTTAAAATGAAAAAACATAAAACCCCTAAAAGGAAAAAAAATGATAAAAACCTTAAAAACCTTTAAAGACCCTAAAACATACCAACACTTAAAAACAAAAAACCCCCTAAATGTATTAAAAACCCATTGAAACCAGTAATAACCATAAAACCAAAAAAAAACTATAAAACCCTTCACACCTCTAAAAAAGTTAAAAACACTAAAACCAATAAAACCCTAAAAAACTCAAAAAACCATAAAACCTCAAAAAACTATAAGAACCCTAAAACCCCTCAAAATCCCAAAAAAACATGAAAAACTAATAAGAATCATAAAATTACCTAAAAATCACTAAAAATATTAAAATCGTAATACCCATAAAACCCCTAAGAAAAACATAAAAACATAAAAACACTTAAAAACCCAAAAAACATAAAAAAGACACAAAACCTAAAAACACTAAAAACCTTTACTAACATTAATTTCCCTAAGATTCCATAAAAATAATCCAAATCACAAAAAACAAAATAAACCACTTTAAAACCCTAAAAAATAAAGAACTTTAAAAACCCTTAAAACATATAAAAAATATAAAAATAACCCTAAAAGACCAAAAATCCAAAAAACCCTAAACCCCCCAAAAAACCTAAAAACCCTAAAAATAAAAAAAAATCCCTAAAAACACCTAAAAATATAAAAATCCTAAAAAATCGAGAAAACCCCTATGAAAACCAAAAAACCAAAAAACACTTAAAACCCCAATGAAACCTAAAAATGATAAATCCCCTAAAAACTCGAAAAACCATCAAAATCACAAAAAACCTAAAAACCCTCATAAAAACCAAAAAAATCCTTAAAAACCTAAAAACCCCTAAAAACCTAAAAACCCCTAAAACCATTGTAACCTAACAACATGTAAAGCCCCAATAAACATTAATTTTTTTAAAACCATAAAAACTATAAAGGTCTCTAAAAACTAAAAAACCTGAGAACCCAATATAAATATTAACAAATCCTGAAAATCCCTATAGTCCATAAAAATTAAATACAATACAAACCTTTTAAACCCATAAATATGTTAAAATATTTTAAAGAACCATAAATCACAAAAAACACAAAAAAAACTAATAACAATAGTAAAAACCTAAAAACCATAAAACCCCAAAAAACCCTAATGACCCTCAAAATCCCTAGAAACCTTTAAAAACCATGAAAATCCAAAAAAGGACCAAGAATTCTCAAAAAAACATAAAACAACTAAAACTATAAAAACACCTTAAAAACCTTGAAAACCTATGAACACTGAAAATCCCTAAATACCTAAAAACCCCTAAAACCCATCAAAATCCCTAAAACCCTAAAAACTATAAAAATAATAAAAATACCTAAAAATACTGAAAAACATAACGAAAACTAAAAACACTGAAATCCCCTATTAAAAAATGAAAACATAAAACACTTAAACCCATAAAAATCAAAAATATATAAAAACCCAAAAAATCCAAAAACAAGACCCAAAAATCCCTAAAACCCAAAAATCCCCTAAAACATAATAAAAACGTTAAAAACCCACTAAATAATCTAAAAACCCTTGAAACCCCTAATAATATTTTGAAAATATAAAACCCATAAACCCCTCAAAAACTCTAAAAAAACCATAAACCATAAAAATTCCAAATAACCATAAAAGCCATAAAATCCCTAAAAACAATAAAAACCATAAAAATCATAAAATGACCTTAAATCCATAAAAACATATAAACCCATAAAAACATTCAAAAACTCATATGAAAACCATAAAAACATAAAAACAATTAAAAACCATTAAATACCTAAAAAATAAAAAAATCCCTAAAATCCATCGAAATCTCTTAAACATATAAAAATGAAAAAAATTTCTAAAAATCCCAAAAAATCCTTCAAAATCCCTAAAAATGTAAAAAATCTAAAAACACTAAAACTCACAAGGAAACCATAAAAACTAAAAAAAATAAAACCCTAAAAAACACAAAAACAACCATAAAACCCAAAAAATCCAAAAAATCCCTAAACCCACAAAACCCCCCTAAAGAACCTTAAAACCCTAAAACCCTTAAAAACAAGAAACCCACTAAAAACTATAAAACCCCATTAAACACATAATAACATTAAAAACTCAAAAAATTCTTAAAACCCCTAAATAACACAAAAAACCCTAAAAACCACAAAAACCATAAAACCCCCCAAACCCTAAAACCGTATAAAATCCTCACAATCACTAAAAACCGAAAAAATAATAGAAATTTTTAAATATTAATTAAAAATTTAAAAACCATAAAAAATTAAAAAACTATAAAACCTAAAAACCTATAATACCCATAAAAACCCTAAATACAATTAAAAACCCAAAAACTCTGAAAACCATAGAAAACCGTGAAAACCAAAAAAAATCCCAAAACCCAAAAAACCCAAAAAACCTACTAAAAACTCTAAAACCCCCTCAAACCCTTAAATCATTTAAAAATAATAAATACCATAAATCCATTAAAAAAATCCTATAAACCCTAAAAACCCTAAAAACCCTCAAAATCACAAAAACCCTCAAAATCCCAAAAACCAAAAAATACCCATAAAAACAAAAAAGGCTAAAAAATATAAAAACCCTAAAAACCATAAAACCCTAAAAATCAATAAAACCCCCAAAAAAATATAAAAAACATAAAAAAGACATCCAAATCCCTAAAAAAAATCCACATGGAAAAATTTAATTCCTAAAAACACATAAAATTCATAAAAACCCAAAAAATCTAAAAACACTAAGAACAATAAGAATACCCTAAATCCATAAATCCTCTAAAAACCATAAAGAACCTTAAAATATTAAAAAACCCTAAAACCAATAAATACTCTAAAAAACAAAAAAAAAATTCTCTAAAAAACCATTAATACAATTTTTTTAAAAAAATATTAAAAATCATAAAAACTTTAATAACTCAAAAAAATACAATAAAATCTAAAAATCCCATAAACCATTCAAAACATGGAAAATCATTATAACCCTCAAAATCTATAATACCCCTAAAAATTATAAAAACCCTAAAAATCCATGAAATCCAAAAATCATAAAACCCACGAAAACCCCCAAATCGACCCCTTAGAAAATCATAGAAACATAAAAATACTTATACCCCCGTATAAAACAAAAAAAAAGATAAAACATTAAAATATCCAAAAAATTAAAAATACCAAAAAAACCATACAAAACAGAAAAACTATAAAAAACATAAAAACCTAAAATCAAACTATAAACATAAAAACCCCATTAAACCAGTAACAATATTAAATCCCATTAAAAAATATTATACCCCAAAAAACTCAGAAAAACCCCCAAACTTAAAAAAAAATCATAAAATCTCATAAAACCCAAAAACCCTAAAAATCCTCAAATACTATTAAAACCCTAACAATACTAAATAAGCCCTAAAAATTCTTAAAAAACCATAATGAGACTAATAAATCTGAAAGTAAAATTATAATATTAAAGAATCACCTACCATAATTTTCATACTGAAAACATGTGACCAAAGAAGTTCGCAAGGTCTGGCATAAACCCATAATTTCCCAATTCTCAATCTTAAATAATTTAATTGTAAAAACTAAGATTTAATTAAATATGTAAAATATAAATTGATGAATGAAATGAAATTAATATCTTACTTGATAATCATCAATAATAATCCAACATAACTGATGGCACAATAATCCGATTAGTATTGAGGGAGATATGACAAAGAGATGTTGAAAAATTGGGGTTTTTTATTTACACATACTCAAATTACTAAAATGGGGTTTTGATTTAACTCTAATATTTTATTAATATTTTTAATTCCCTTTTTTAAGAGAAAACCTATTAGATAGTTTATGCTGTAATTTATTTATGTTTCAATTTCCCCATTTTATTATTAATATTATTATGTTAAACATATTTGTATTATCATTATATTTTTGAGTATCACCCCATGGAGTGTCCCCCACTTTTCTTGTCTCATTCACCCAAAAATTACTCATTCAATATTTTAATATTTTTTTTATAATTATTATTCTAATAACTTATCATTATCCTATCATTATACTACTCTTCTCTCCAATATAGTCCCCCTCTTAAATTACAACACCCTAATATAAAATTCCATTCTCAATTAATTTTGTTTCATTAATTTAAAAAATACACTCTCTGTCCCATTATTACTCCTATTTCATAACTTTGAATTATTATTATTTAATTTTTTTCAATTTTTTTTAATTACTGTATCAAATTATCAATAAAAATATATTCTTGTTTTTCTAATTTTTATAATCTCACAATTTACATTTAAAACCTTAAATCAAACCCAATTAATTTAGTATACATGTTTTTATTATTTGAATTTTATTGTTAATTTCTATTTTCCCTTATTAATGTATCAAATTTTTTAACTAAAATCATTGTTTTTTCAATGAATTTAATTTAAATTGATTTCATTCTATTTTTTTAAATGATTTCCCATTTTTATTTTGAGCACCTCATCTTATATATACAATATATATGTATATATGTACATATATATATGATTGTGTGTGTGTGTAATATATAACTTCACAATAGACACATGTATATATTTGTGTAATATATAACTGTGAAACACATACAATTGTTTTTATATAATAGTGTAGCACATCTGTGTGTGTGTGTATAATTTCCGTAACACAAATATTTTGAAACATTTAATTACAACATTAAAAATTTATACAATATGTTGTATAATTTTTAATATACCACATCAAATATACAATTTTAAAAACATATTTAAATTCTATAATATTAAATTTCATATATTTAAATCATTTTAAAAACATCCATTTTTAATTTCAAAACTTCCAAATTACTAATAATAATTTATAAAACCCATTTTAAAACATATATTTCCCCATAAAAAACATGATACATATTATATCACTCATCATAATTAAAATCTTCACTTTTATCATTATGACACCACACATTTTATTCTTATTATTATTATTTCAAAAATCATTTGATATCCACTTTTTTTAATAGAATATGCATACATATATATATAAATAATACACACATATATTTAAAATACCATTATATATATATATATTCCCACACACATATATGTGTTTATATACATATATAACAATGGTTATTATTCATATAATATCATAATATATATATGGTAATATAATTTAAATGTATACACACACTCACACACACTCAAACACACACACACACATATGTATATTTATAAATATAAAATTTTATAGAACAATTAATATTTTTATTATTTGATAATAATGTAACTCATTTAAATAAACATATTTAGATACATATAAAATATGTCGCATGATATGTGATAAGTTTCTTATTAACATGAAGAGTATCTGAATCTTACAAAACACTATATTCAAGGTCTTCATTTTATTTATAATATATTTTTAAAAAATTATTAACAAATTGTTTTCAATATTGAATAAACATTTTTGTGCATAGAAATTGAAGTATTTTATTAGGTGATAACTTTTTGGACCCTCTACACTTTTGAAAAAAGATAAAGTAAAGGGTTATAAAATTTGGAATCTTATATTAGATACCCTGAAACAATTATCATCCTTGATAATTAAGAAAAAAAAAAGGATGGGAGAATGATGGTTTGAAAAAACAACCTAAGAGAAACCTATCAAAGATCATAATGTATATTTGGAACACAACAACCGATAAAGAAATGAATTGTAAAACTATACAATACCTTAGAACAACCTCATAGTTTTATACCTATCAAATATAACAGGTCAATGTAGATTGTCATAAAATAACACATCACACAATATATATGAAAAAATTATGAAAAAAACATTCTTCTCAACTCAATTAATCTTTAGAAACATTAAAAAATTACACTACTTTCAAAATAAACCTTCATTCAAAGATATTTTTTCTATAAAAATTACTCACAAAATCACTTTTCATTTTGAGTCTTTTTTAATCCACCCAATATTTTCAAATCCTTTAAATTAATGTTTTATTTCACAATTACTCTAATTTTATTTAAAAAACATGAAAATATTTTTTAAACATGTTCCTGTTATTTCAAATCATTTTTTAAGACTCCCTAATTTGATGTATGAAATGAAACATTAAAAAACAATGTTTGAAAATAAATTTTATCCCTATCTAGATCCTTTCCTATGATTTTTAACAAAACATCATTTACTATGAGCATAACAATGAATAAATTTCGCATTGAATTTCCCAAAAAAATAACTCATATAAATATAGACCGGACATCTAAAAGCATTAAAATAAAAAGAACTCGTCCACCTCACCGTAATATTTCCATCTTTGGGAGGTACTGAATTTCCAATATGGTTTTAAAAGATGTTGAAATATAATGCGTCTTACTATGAGAAATAGTTTCTATATATTTATATATATTTTTTCATTACATTTTTCATCAATATAAAATCAATCTCACAAAACCCAAAAAATATGATAGTAGTCAAACACTATCATCACTTTATTTATGAAAACTTTTAAGCATGAGAGGAAAGCTTATTTTTAATAGCTACAATATTTTCTAGACAAACCTTTTCCATTTATTACCAAATTTATGTGATTAAACTTCTCATGGGTGGGGGTGATTACCTAAATGAAATAACATAAAAACACAACACAATCATTATTTCCACAATAACCACACATCACCAACACTGAAAAAAACCACCACATTCCCAAACTCAAAAAAATATGAAAACATCCACCAAACATTTCTATCACACACAAAACCTTACCACTTTACCATCCATAAGAAACCATGCTTATCACATTACCAATTTTTATATCTCATCATTAACACATCCCCTAACCAAGGATCAACATTATCATCACAAACAAAATCCCTAAGCATACAAATTAAAGAATTTTGTCTACCATGTCAATATATTATCTTCTTTGGGAGGGAATGACTCACCCATATTGTTTTAATATGGTAACAGTATAACACATCTTTATTTGGTATAAGGTTTCTCCATCTCCATATATTAGATGTTTTTAATCACACTTCACATAAGAAAACACAACATGAAAAAATACACATTGATGAAACATGTTTTGGTTTTCACATTTCCAAGTGATTATCCATTTAATGTATGGCGATCCTAATCAAGCATTCACATCAATGGTCTCATAATTCACTATAACCACAATGCAGTAATGGTTTTTAACAACTGCTATTTTCAAGAACTCATATTACCGCTTCAATGAATTATATATATGTTTTAATCATTTTAATGTTTTGTCATCCTAATAAATCATTTATATTAAAGGTCTCATAATTCACAATAATCATATCACAAGAATGGTTTCAAAAAATCCTAATTTTTAGAAATTAATATCAAAACTTCAATGAATCACTCAATAAACTATGCAACGATAAGAAACAATCAACATTTCCAACTCTGACCATGAGAAACATCATGCCTTTAAATTAAATAGCTCTAACTTGTGGGAAAATTAAAGGCAAAAATTACATATTATAGGATCTTTGGTTCAATTCAAAAACCCCATTAAATACACAACATTATTTTAGAATACTCAAAATAAAAAAAGCTCTAAAATCATAAAATTTAAACTACACATTTTGTGTTACTATGTTTCATGATTTATGATGCTCTAACTATTTTGTGTCATTTAATTTCTCAATAAAACATCATTATATACAAAAACATGGATAAAATGATTCTACTTCTAATATATTAAACATGTTACATGTTAAAGTCTTATATACTAAAATTCCCCTAGTTATAACAAAAAAAAATCAACTTTAGTAATGCTTCCCATAATATAATACTCTTGTCTTAACATGTGAGGAAAGATTATTTTAGAACATAAAATTTTGTAAGTCATGAAAATAATATTTTTTATCATTTAAATAGTTTTATGTCTCAAAAGGTTACCAAAATAAAAGATTATCATTTTCCAAAATTTAGAAATAAATGTCACAATAATTTCTATCCTAACACCTGCTTATTACATATGATTATATCAATACTATAAAACATTAATAATGAGAAAATAAGGGTACTGTAATTATTTTTAAGCCTTCCAAATTCATTGGAATTATCGTATATTAATATGGTCATTTTTAAAGAAAATTCCAAATTTAAATGTCCAAAACCAAGTTTTATATAAAAAATAATATCACAAGATCATGATAAATTGAAAATATAAATCAATGCATGTCATATTAACGCATAAGGAAACTCAAATATTTCTAATCATGGTTTGAAAATTATTTATTTTATTATGCCAATGTGAAATATACTTGAGGTAACTTTCTTTAAAAGTTTTTTTTAAAATAAAATAGTTTTTTTGAAAAAATATTAACATCTCATTATTGTCTAAAAATTTCAAAAATTATGAAATCAAGATTGAATTTTATACATTTTAACAAAGGAAACAAATTTTAATTCATTAAGAATAATTATATAATAATAATGGAAACAAATTTATGACTAAAAATGATTTCAAACAAAATGATGACGTCTGTTAATAATCATTTTACTCTATAATTCATGATTATATGATAATTCATAAAATAATAAATGTTTATTAGTAACATAAACATGGTCACTATTAGAAAAATACCCATAAAACACCATAATTTATTTTATTAAATCCCTTAACATCTTGAAACCACTTTGTTCAATATGAATATCAATCAATCATGATATATGTACCTCTCCTAGGACTATAACCTGTAAGAAGTTACAACTAACATGGTCATTCAGTAGGATTAGATACCTTGTATCAGACTAAAGGGGCCATTAGAATCTTATGTCTTGGTCAGTCTTCCCTAGACTATGTCTCGTACCAAAGTCTTCAAACATTTTTTTCCCTTACAACCCTATAAATCCTTAATGTGCCTATATCCAAACATCATCATATTCATAATCCATACCATTGATTCAACTCTGTCATGGCCCCTCCCTCCAAATGTACTACAATGAAGGAATAGAGATAGTGACCCCTGAGTTACACATGTAGTAGGCCTTGGGTCGGTGACTAGCACGGAAGATATAAAATTATCATAAATGGGAGGAATTGCCCTCTATAATAATTATAAGCAGGTGATTAGATATCATTGATCAGTAAAATCCATGACATAATATAAATGGGAAACCAAAACCATCACATAATGCATGTATAAAAAAACAGATATAGATTAAAGTCTCTAAATGAATGTCACAAAATAAAAGCTATATAAATGACTTAGAAATTGATCTAATGTTATGAGATAGTAATGTCTAGCATGGTCCAAAATGTCATCATAGAAAACCTAATTTTTTTATATACGTAGGGTGAGAATACAATTATAATCTGTAGGAATACCAAAGTATCTCATGCATAATTGAAAATATCACACAAATTCATCTTTGATGAAATATCATAACCAATAACACTTGAATAGGTCAACTAACCAAACCCCAACCTCACCAAGTCTCACTCATTACATAAATCATCCTAGTACAAAAACATAATAAGAAAAATATTGATAAATGGTACCCCATACTAATTTCCCACTATCTTTCCACACATAAACCCCAAGGAAGTATGTTATGAAACACCAAAATCTTCAGAATCACATCACATCCTGCCTGTAGATACCAGGGCTATCATGTCACATCACATATCTCTCAAAGACACCTGGTCAATAATGTCACATCAGATCTCTCTCAAAGACACCTGAACCATCACATCACATCACATCTAATAACCGTTGTAGTAGGGTATAATTATCCTACAGGAAATTAACCTCATTCCCTAACCCTACCATACATGAACCCCACCATAAGTCATCTCATCAGATCTCACCAGAATAAACTTATTCCATCACATCTCATCACATTTGAACTAGGTAGTGGAACTTTGAAATTATAGCTATCACAACCTGTGCATGTCACCAATGCTTGGTAGAGGGGGCGAGGAAGACCGGGTAGCCATCCATCCATCCTCCCACGAGGATGTTTGGAAAAACCAACAAAAAAATTAGTTTTTGTCACTTTTTTCTCAACATGGGTGGGAAAATATATAAAATCCCAAGATTATATAAGATATATATATATATATAGTATCAAAGAACACAATCCCTCATATGCATTCAAAAGCAAGGTACTAACAATCTCATATAATTTTCACTTTTGTTGGCACCTATAAAATCACAACACCATATAAACATGCCATAATCCACTAGGAACATTTTATTTTAAATAATCCATTTTAGAGATTTCCCATTTACCAATAAATTTTATTCGTTAACCCAATTTATTTATCTTTCTCATTATTTCACATATAAGAATCACCCTCTTAAACCAAACTTTTCACTTCAAATTTTTCTTATATTATCCATTTCAACCCATGTCATATCACAAAACCTCATCACATCCACCACCCAAACAACAAATAAGACCCATAAATAACCAAACATCGCACCATCATAGGAAAAACTATTTTTCACATTATTCATATTTATAATGTACATTACATTACATACACTTATTTTTCACAATTATATTCTCACACAAACCATAATTCTGTTATTGAACCCATTTTATTAAATAGATATTGGTGGGTAGATGATTCCATTTAAAGTGATGTCAAAAAATCACACCAATAATGTTTCCATAACATATATCAAATTAGCAAAAACAATGGATTTGAACATATAGGTTTTTTAGAGAGGTTTCAAAACATATAAAATCTTTTAAAAAATATTACAACATTAGAAAAACATGAAAGATATTTATTTTTATGGAAAATAATAATAATTAACATCATGTGATTATCACTTTCACTCTCCAGTATAATCTTTCAATTATCAAATTAATACAACATGTGATAATAAGGATAATAATTTTATATCCATGTGATAATAATTTATATGGAAATAATTATCTATAACATGAATAAATCACCTAAAAATATAGGAAAAATTCACTCATTCCCCATTATTTCCAATTGATAAATTAAATATCTTTAATTAAGTTGAAACAAATATCTTCCCAATGTATAGAATGAGTATACACCTCCAATAAGACACATAAATTAGAAATATGAAGGATACCCTACCGATATTTTCATACCCAAAAAATTTGATAAGTAATGTTCACAAGGCCTAGTGTGATTCTATAATCGCTAGATTATCCATCTTCAACAATTTAAATGTAAAAAATAGTATTTAAAAAAATATGGAAATTCTAACTTAAATCCTACAAAAAACATATCTCTTACCTTATAATCATCGTGAATAATCCGACAAAAATAACAACAAATCAATCTGATTAGAATTGAGGGAGATATAATAGATGGAATTTGAGAAATCATGGTATTTTATTTACCATAATTTTAACTATTAAAATAAAATTTTCATTTAACCTTTTCAATTAATTAATTAATTTAATTCCCTCATTTTAATCATAAAAAATTACAAAAAAATTATTTAATTTTTTATGATAAAATTTACCCCTTTTATTATTATTTTTATGTTAAATATATTTTTATTATCTTTTTTGGGTATAACACCCCTTGGAGCAACACCTCTTCTCACAACTCACTTACCACTAAATTACCCATTCATTTATTTGAAAAAAATAATTATTATTCCTACAACTCATCTCTATCTTTTCATTACACAAATTCCTCTCCCTAATATTTCCCCCTATTAAATTCATACACCCTAATCCATAATTACAATCTCAAATAAATATTTTTCAGGAATTTTAAAACACACTCTATCCCATTCTTACTCTTATTTCATATTTTTAAATTATTCTATTTAAAATTATCCACCTTCTTCATTATGATCTAAAATTCTCATTTCAACTAAATACAATTTTTCCCTTTTTTCAAACCTAAAATTTACTTTTAAATCCTTAAATAAAATTCATTTAATTTATTATATTTGTTTTTATTAATTTACTTTTATTTGTTGTTTCCTTTTTCCCTTCTGTATCCCTCACGTTTATTTAAGCATTTTTTAATTGACTTCCCTTATTTATTTTAAATTCCTCATATTATATATTTATATATTACAAATAGAAATATATATGTGTGTAATATATATCCATACAACACACACATTTATATAAATGTGTAATATATAACTGCAAAACACACTCACATGTACTTATATAACAATGTACTATTTATGTATATATATATAACATTTGTAAAAAAAATTGAAAGATTTATTTACTACATGACAAATGTATATAATATGTTCTTTAATGATTAATATATCACATCTAATTAAAATCTTAAAAAGTATTTTTATATTCAATAATATTGAATTTATTTCCATTAAATCATTTTTAAAACTTCCAAAACAAATATCAAAACTTTCAAATTACTATTAATAAATTATCAAAACCATTTTAAAACCCCAATTTTCCCATAAAAACAAGATACACATTATATCTATCATCATAAATACGAGTTTTTATCATTATTAAACCACATGCTTTACACTTATTATGATTAAAATGATTTAACATAATTTTTTAATGCCACACACACACACACATATAAAAAAGAACACACATATATAACATTATTATATATACCTATAAATTCCCATGAACATATATGTATTTATATACATATATGGCAATGATTATTATTCATATAATATCATAATATTTATATATATATACAGAAATTTAATTTAAATGTACACAAACATGCAGATCTACAAATAAATATATTTATATCTATATATATTTATCATTCTGTGACATGAAATTTTTTTCTAATGATTAATAAAAACCATGATCATGTAAATATATATATTTAAACAAATATAAAATATGTCACATGATGTGTGACCACTTTTTTATTAACATGCAGAGTATCTAAATATTCCAAAACACTATATGCAAGGACTTCCTTTTATGTATAATATATTTTAATATTTTTTTATAAAAAAACCTTTTCAATATGGAATATAAATTTTTTTGCATAATAACTAAATTATTTTATTAGGGAATATCTTCCCAAACCCTTTCCACCTTAGAAAAAAATATAAAGTAGGTACTTAGAAAATTCACACTATTACACTAAAAAACCATAACAATCATAAAAAGAAAAAAAATTCCATAAAAACATAAGAACTTCTAAAAATCATGAAAACCCTATGAAACCCATAAAACCCTAAAAAACCTAATAATTTTAAAAATTATAAAAACTGAATAAAATCCTAAGAACTCTAAAACCCTCAAAATATCTAAAAACCCTAAAAACAATAAAAATACTAAAAAATTTCTAAAAATACCTAAATATATAGAAACCATAAAAACATGAAATCCACTAAGAAAAACACAAAAACATAAAATAATAAAACCCATTAAAACATAAAAACACTAAAAACCATAAAAACCCTTAAAACACCTAAAATCATAAAAACTATAAAAACTCATAAAACCCACCAAAATCCACTAAAACCCATAACAACTCTAAAAATATTTTGAATGCCAAAAATTATAAAAATCTCTAAAATAAAAAAACTCCTAAAAACAAAAATAAAACCCTAAAAACTAAAAAAAATTCAAAAAACTCAAAACACCCTAAAAACCCTAAAACCCCTCAAAATCCCTAAAATCCCTAAAACCAATTAAAATCCTAAAAAATTATGTAGAAATTCCTAAAAAATAAAGAAACCAAAAAATACTCTAAAAACCCGTAATAAAACCTCAAAATTTAAAACAACTAAACCCCATAAGAACTAAAAAATACTAAAAACCTCAAAAACCATAAAAATAATAAAAACCCCTAAATTTTTTAAAAAACCCTAAAAACCATCAAATACCCTAAAATGCACTAAAAAATATAAAAACCCTTTAAACCCCTAAAAATTTTAAAACTGTAAAAAAATTTATACCACTAAAAACATTAAAAAAACTCTAATACACAAAAATACAATAAAACCCCAAAAACCTAAAAATCCTCAAAATCCAAAATACCCTAAAAATCCATAAAAATCTGAAAAAATCACTAAAATCTTCAAAAACATAAAAAACCTAAAAACCAATAAAAACCTATGAAAACCTTAAAAAACTAAAAATACTTAAAACCCCTAAAAACATAAAAAAAATAAAAACCCTCAAAATCTCTTAAAATACATAAAGATCATAAAAAAATCCTAAAAACCTAAAAAACCCTGAAACCCATGGAAAAACCAAATAAAACCATAATAACCAAAAACGACTTAAAATCCCTAAAACCCTATACAAACACTAAAAACCATAAAACACCTAAAAACCCAAAAACCCCTCATAAGAACATAAAACCTCAAACCCCATAAAGATTCTACAAATCCCTAAAATCCATAACAAAATGTAAAACTCTAAAAATAATGAAAACCCTAGAAAAACCGTAAAACATAAAAATACGTAAAACTCCAAAAATAATAAGAATCAATAATAACTCTAAAAACCATAAAACCCTAAAAAAAACTAAAACCATAAGAACCCTAAAAACATAAAAACCATAAAACCCACAAATTAACTAAAAACTCCAAAAACCCTAAAAAACTCAAAAGTCGATAAAAATCCAAAAAAACCCAAAATCATGAAAACCCTAAAAGCACTCAATAACCCAAAAACCCATAAAATTATTATTGAGGATATTAAAATCCTTGAAACTATAAAAACCAATAAAACCCTGAATCATCCATAATATTACCATAAAACAGAAAAACATGAAAAAACCTAAAAACATGAAAATCCCTAAATACACTAAAAATCCTAAAACACCTAAAAACCATAAAAAATCTGAAAGACCCATAGAACCCCTAAAATATACTAAAACTCTAAAAACCCTTTTAACCCATAAACTTGTTAAAAACTCAAAATAATATTAGAAACTAAAAAAGAAACAAAAAGAACCACTCAAAACCTAGAAAATCATAAAATCCATAAAAAATTAGCATCCTTACAAACCGAAAAACATAAAAACATAAAACATTTATTAAAATCCCTAAAAATCAATAAAAATGTAAAATCCCCTAAAAACAATTAAAACGAAACGAAACCCTTAAAAACCTAAAAATACTTAAAACTCCTAAAAACATAAATAAATATCAAATCAAAGTGGTGTCATTTTGTGTCTTGGGTTGTAAGGGGTTTTTTGGGTGTGGGTCATTTGACCCCTCCCATCCCTTGTCTGCTGTGTCTCTTTTATATTTCTAATAAATTTGGGTGGGGCTGGGAATAGCCCGACCCTCACATCATCCTTGCCCTAAAAACTGAAAAAATATAAATACATAAGAATGAATAAAGGATACTAAAAACTGAAAAACCATAATACTAGTAAAATCCATAAAAACCCTAAATCCGCATAAAACCCCTAAAACCCACTAAAAACTCTTAAAGACTTTTAGCCCCTAAACCTGATAAAAAACACTAAAATACTAAAAACCCTAAAAACTCTAAAACCCCTAGAACCCCAAAAAACCATAAAAACATAAAAAACCATAAAACCCATCAAAATTCTTAAAAACCCTAAAAACAAACAAAAATTAAAAACCATAAAAATTCATAAAATCAAATAACCTATAAAACCCTTAATACCCTAATAAAACATTAAAAACCAAAAAAAACTTAAAGCCAAAAAAATCATAAAACCCAAAACCCCAAAAATCCTTTGAAAAACATAAAAACCCATAAAAACATTAAAAACCACTAAAAACTCTAAAACCCCTTTAAACCCCAAATTTCATTAAAAAAATTGATACCTAAAAAATTTCAAAAAAACCCCAAAAAAACAAAAAGAACCTGAGAATCCCTAAAACCCCAAAAAACAACAAAAATCCTTAAAACCATAATTAACCACAAAATCCTATAAATCTCTAAAAATCCATAAAAATGTATAAAAAATAAAACCCTAAAAACACATAATATAACCTTAAAAAATATAAACACATAGAACCCCAAATAACCTAAAAAATTATAAAACCCATAGATAACCTATAACCACTAAAAATCCCTAAACACCCTACCATATCATAAAAATCATAAAACTGCCCTAAAATCTGTACAAAGGTAAAAATCCTATAATCAATGAAAATTTGTAAGAAAACATTAAAAAATAAAAAATAATCCAAACCCCTCACAACATATAAAACACTAAAACCCTAAAAAACCATAAAAATCTTAAAACCCATAACAAACCCTAAAAACCGTTAATCACATAAAATGACTAAAATCTCTAAATACACTAAAAACCCTAAAATCACTTTAAACCACTAAAATTTTAAAATACTATAAAAAACCTAGATAACCATAAAAAATAAAAAAAAACATGAAAAAAAAATAAAACATAAAACAATAAACACCCTAAAAACACTAAAACCCCTCAAAATCCCTAAAACCCCAAAAAACAATAAAAATCCCAAAAAAACTCCTTCAAAATCAATATCATATTAAAACCCTAAAAACCCTATGAAAATCTTCAAACCATACAAATACATAAAAACCCTAAAAAACCTAAAAAATGATAAAAACCCTTAAAATACTAAAAACTCTAAAAACCTGTAAAACCCCTAAAAATCCCAAAAACCCATAAAAATCCATAAAAATCAATAAATACCCTAAACAAATAAATAACCAAAAAACCCTAGGTAAACCTTTTAAACATAAAAACACATATAACTCCTATGAACCCAAAAAAATTCTAAATACCATAAAATATCAAAAAAGACCAAAAAATAGAAAAAAACTATAAAAACACTAAAACCCATTAAAATCCTAAAAACCCTAAGAACAATTACAAACTAAAAAAATCCTTTAAACCCCTCAATACGTTAAAAACAAAGAAAATCCTTAAAAACTCTAAAAAAATTCAAAAAAACTCTATAACCCAAAATAAACCATGAAAACCATGAATTCCAACAAACCCTAAAACCCCTCAAAATATCAGAAAAGCCAAAAAAAAAATTTATTAAAAACCCCTAAAATCCTTTAAAAAACAAAGAAAAAACTGAAAAATGTAAGAAAACCTTATGTACTTAAAAACACAATAAAAAACATAAAAACAAAAATATTCTTGAAACAAAAAAATACTGAAACCCCTAAAAATCATAAAAGCCATAAAAACCCCTTGAACCAATTTTTTTTTAAAACCAATAAAAAACCTAAAACCCACTAAAAAATATAAATCCCCTTTAAACCCATCAAAATGTTAAAATACTCAATAACTATAGAATCCTTAATATCAAAAAAAAACAAAACACAAAAAAAACATAAAAACCCAAGAAACATTAAAAACCCTAAAATCCCTAAAACCCAAAAATAATCCTAAGAACAAAAAACCCTTAAAAGGTAACAAAATATAATTCCTAAAAAACCATTAAATATATAAAAATTATTATAACACCTAAAACCCCAAAAAATGATAAAATACCTTAAAACATAGTAAAATCATAAGAACCCTAAAATATAATAAAACCATAACAATAGACTAAAAATATAGACACCCTTTAATTCCAAAAAAATATTAAAAAAAATCCAAAAACCATAGAAACTCTAAAAACTCAGAAACCCACTTAATACCTAGAAACCCAAAAAACCCTAGAACCCCCAAAACCACTCAAAATCCCTAAAAATACTAAAATGCATCCAAATCGTAAAAATATCTAAAATCCCTAATAATTTAAAAACCCCTAAAAATCAACAAAATTCATAATAAAATCATAGAAACATAAAAACACTTAAAACACCTAAATTACATAAAAACATTAAAACTCCACAAAAAAACCTTGAAAACCCTATATCTATTATCCCCCTAAAAATATTAAAAAACCTAAAAATCCCAAAAAACCCCTAGAACAAGTAAAAAATATAGAAACCCTATAAAACCATAAAAATAAAAACACACATAAATCTCTAAAAAACCATAAAAAACCAAAAAACATAAAAACCCTAAAAACCAAAAAAACCCTAAAACAATCAAAATCCCTAAAACCCCAAAATATCCCATTAAAATCCTTAAAAATATATTAAAACAACAAAAAATTTAAAATTCTCTATAAATACAAAAAAATAATAGTGAATCCTTGAAATAAAAAACACACTTAAAACCCCTCAAACCTCAAAACCCTAAAACCCTTAAAAATCTAAAACCGTCAAATTCCCTAAAATCCATAAAAACCATAAATATTTTTAAAAAATCAACAAAAATAGATAAAAACCTAAACCCCATAAAAGAACTAAAAACCCCAAGAAAACATTAAAATCATAAAAAATATTTAAACCTCTAAAAATAAAAAAACACTCTAAAACCCTAAAAAACCCTAAAAAACATAAAAACATAAAAAACATAAAAACCCATAGAAACCATAAATACCAATAAAACCCATAAAACAATTAAAAACTCTTGAAACCAGTTAAAACCATAAAAAATATAATAACTATAATAACTATAAAAATCATAAAGATTTAAAAAACCATAAAACCCTAAAAAACCACAAAACATGAAAAACCATGAAAACCCTAAAACCCTAAAAATCCCTAAAAACGTAAAAAAATAGAAATCCTAAAAAGGACCCAAAAATATATAAAATTTTATAAAACCCAAAAAACTATAAAGCACCATAAGAAAACCATAAAAACCAAAAAACATAGAGAAACCCTAAAAACAGAAAATTCGTAAAAACCCATAAAACCATAAAAACCATAAAAATCCAAAAAATCCTTATGAAACCCTAAAACCATATAAAAATTTAAAAACCCCACTAAAATTCTATAAACAATTTAAACGCTTGAAAATTTAAAAAAAACATACAACCAAAAAACCCTAAAAACCCAATAAAATAATAAAAACCCTAAAACCCATAAAAATCCCTAGATACCTTAAAAACCAGAAAATTCATACAAAATCCCTAAAAATCCAAAAAAATCAAAAATACTTAAAGTACCTAAAAACCCCTAAGGAAACCATACAAAATTAAAAACAATTTAAACCCCTAAAGGCCTTAAAAATTATAAAAACCCTAAAAACACAAAACAACCCTCAAAATCCCTAAAAAACTAAAAAACCATAAAAATTATAAAAAACCCCAAAAAATTCTTAAAAAATAAAAAACCCTAAAACTCTCAAAAACCATAAAAAACCCTAAAAACCTAAAAATACATGAAACCCCAAAAAAACTAAAAACTAAATACCCAAGAAAATCCCTAAACCCTAAAAAATAAAAAACGCTAAGAACCCTAAAAACCATACAAACATAAAGACCCATAAAAACCTAAAAAACCACTAAAAACTCTAAGAAACCATTAAAAACATAAAAATATTAAAAAAAACTCTAAAAACTATTAAACCCCTAAAAACACCAAAAATCCCTAAAACCCCAAAAAAAACCCCCTAAAAAACAAAAAACCCTAAACCCCCCCAACCCCTAATAATACTATACCCATAAAAATCATAAAAATCTTTAAAAATCTATAAAATTAAAAACAACATAAGAACCCTAAGAACCGCCTACAAAAACCTTAAAAACATAAAAAAAATTAAAACTGTTAAAATATTAAAAACACTAAAAACCAAAAAATCCATAAAAACCATAAAAACTCCAAAAACCCTTCAAAATTCATAAAATTCATAAAAACCCAGAAAAAACTATAAAAATCCCAAAAAATCCATAATAATGTTTAAAACCTTGAAAAAATATAAAAAGGACATAAAAACCTTAATCCCCTAAAAACCATAAAACCACATAAAAATCACATAAAACCACTAAAAACCCCAAAAACTATTCAGATAGTAAAAATGTTAAAAAAATTATAACCATAAAAACCTTGAAACATAGAAAATAACCATAAACCGAAAGAAAATAATAATACGATAAAACCCTAAAAATTCTAAAATTCCCAAAAAAAACCCTACAAAACCCATAAAAAAGACCTAAAATTCCGTAAAAAAGTAAAAAAGCATAAAAACACTGAAAATCAATAATAAAAACATTTAAAACTAAAATAACATAAAACACTAAAACCATAAAAAACACTAAAAACCCAAAAGACCCTAAAACTCCAAAGCCCTATAAAAAACGACCAAAAACCTTAAAAACCCTAAAACTGAAAAAAACTAAAAAACTAAAAACTCTAGAAACATTTTAAACCCATAAAAAGTTAAAAAACCAAAATAACCAAAATAACACCAAAAAAATCCAAAGACACAAAAATAAATAAAAAGCCTAGAAACCCAAAAAACCAAAAAACCCACAAATCCCTAAAAACCATAAAGACCCATAATGCTCCAAAAAATCCACAAAATATAAAAACCCTTAAAACCATAAGAAACCCTTAAAGTGATAAAAATACATAAAACACCTATAAAACATAATAACAATAAGAATCCATAAAAACGCTAAAAATTAAAAAAAACCATAAAAACCCATAAAAACCCATAAAAATCCTCAAAATCCCTAAAATCCTCAAAAAATAAAAAATCTCTAAAAATACTGATAAAAACTAAGAAAACATTAAAAACCTAAAAATGATAAAATACTAAAACATGCTAAAGAACCCTAAAACCCCTTAATCAACTTAAAAAAACCTTAAAAACCATAAAAGCAATAAAACCCTTAAAAACCATTAAAAACCCAAAAAACCCTTTAAACACCTAAAAATAAAAAAACTATAAAAACCTTTATAACAGAAAAAACTCAAAAAAAACTCAAAACCCGAAAAACATATAATCCCTAAAAATACAAAAAACCCCAAAACCCTCAAAATCACTAAAAATTATAAAATTCATAAAAATCCTGAAAAAACAATAAAATCCCTAAAAATATAAAAAAACCCTAAAAACCTAAGAAAAATAATAAAACCTTAAAAATATAAAAAAAGCGAAACCCCTAAAAACCAAAAAAATTCTAAAACCCCATAAATACCATGAAAACATAAAACAACTCCTAAGAACCCTAAAAATTTCTAATAACCATAAAAACCATAAAATTCCTAGAAAGGCCTAAAAATTTCAAGAAACAAAAAATCCAAAAAGACCTGAAAACACATAGAAAAAATCAAAAACAAAAAACATAAAACCCCAAAAAAATTAAGAACTACAAAAAACTCTGAATTGCCCAAAAATAATAAAACCCCTAAAACCATAAATAGCCCTAAAACAATAAATACACTACATACCCACTAAAAACTCTAAAAATATTTAAATCATTAAAAATGTTAAAAAAATATAATATCATTAAAACCCTATTAAATCAAAAATACCAACAAACCCTAAAACACAAAAAACCCTATAATCTCTAAAATCCCCAAACCACCCCAAATCCTTAAAAACTCATAAAATAATAAAAATATGAAAAAATCTCCAAAAACCCAAAAAACATAAATACCGTAAAAAACAAAAACACCTGTAAAAAAATAAAAACCTAAAAACACATAAAACTCATAAAAAACAAAAATTCTAAAACAACTAAAAAATCCTAAAAACCAAAAAACAATTATCAAAATCTCTAAGAAACAAAAAAAACCATAAAAATCCTAAAAATCCATAAAAATACATTAAAACATAAAAAACACTAAATAACTTGAAAAACCCTAAGAAAAAAATTAAAACCATAGAACACTAAATCAACCTAAAAACCTAAAAACAATAAAAACCCTAATATGTAATAATGAACAGAAAAAACCATAAAAACCATAAAACCCATAAAAACCCTAAAAACCAATAAATACACTAGAATCCATTTAAACACAAAAAAACATAAAAAAATATAAAAACCAATAAACCACCAAAAAATCCTAAACACCAAAATAAAACCCCCAAACCCCTGTAAATCCCCTCGATATCCCAAAATTCCCAAAAACCCATAAAAATCATTGAAAGACATAAAAATCAATATAAATATAAAAACCCCTGAGAAGTACCTATGATAATGTTAAATTTCTAAAAAAAATATAAAACCCCTAAAAACCATATTTAAAAATAAAATCACTAAAAAGACTTAAAAACCTAAAACCCTTAAATACCTAAGAACATTAAAATTTCAAAAATATCCAAAAAAATCATAAAAATGTAAAACCCCCTAAAAACCCTAAAAACACTAAGATATCCTTAAGAATATAAAATCCCATAAAAAACTAAAACCCTAAAAGGACCCTAAAACGCTTATAATCTTTAAATAACTAGAAACAAAAATCCTTAAAAACTATAAAAAGCCCTAAAACCCCTAAAAACCCAAAAAAACCACTAAAGTATCTAAAAACACTTTAAACCCATAAAGATGTCAAAAACACTATTAAACCATAAAAAACTAGAAAACCCCAAAAACCCTAATACTGGAAAAAACTATAAATCCTCTAAAAACCCGATAAAACCTGAAATTTCTAAAAACCCTTAAAAACCATAACAATCCCCAAAAGGACTAAAAAACCCTTAAAATCTAAAATCCCCTAAAAAACATAAATATCACTCATAATGCATTAAAATACTAAAAAATTAAAATCCATAAAACCCTAAAAGCAGTAAAAAACCTAAAAACCTAAAAATCCAAAAAAACCATAACCCCCCCAAAAATCCATACAACCCTTAAAACCCATTAAAATTAAAAAAATAAAAAAACCAATCTCTAAAAACCTGACAAAATTAAGAACCATGAGAAATACTATGAAATCCACAAAAACGAAAAACCAATGAAAATAAATATATTGTCAATAACCTTAAAGCCCATAAAAACCATAATATAACTAAAACCATACCAATCGTAAAATCACAAAAAACCCTAAAAACAACTAAAAACACCAAAACAATTTAATCCTATAAAAGAATAAAATTTTCTTGAACTCCATAGATATATAAAAAAATATACAAAGAAACCCTAAAATCGATAAAAAACATTAAACCCTAATACCCTCAAAATACCCAATACCCCTAAAAACCATTAAAATCCAAAAAAAATCCCTAAAATCATTAAAAACATAAAAATAATTTAATACACTGAAAACAATTTCAAATACCTAATACCCTAAAATAAATAATAACCTTAAAAAATATTGAACATGATAAAACACTAAAGCCCCTAAAAACCATAAAAACCTTCAAAATTCATAAAACCGCTAAAACCCCAAACAAATCCAAAAAAAGATCTAATAATCCCTAAAAGCAAAAAATACAACTAAATTCCATAAAAAACCCTAATAAAAACATAAAAATCCAAAATAAATGAACCCCAAAAGACCTAAAAATTGGTAAAACCCATATAAAGGCCCAAAAAGAGAAAAACCATAAAATCATAAAACACCTAAAAATCGTAAATACCTGGAAACCCCATAAAAACCCTAAAACATAAAAAACATAAAAAACCTTTAAACCCATAAAAATATTAAAAAATTTGAAAACAATAAAACCACAAAAAGCCAAAAAACCCCTAAAACCCTAAAAATTTCTAAAACCCCTCAAAATCAATGAATACTTTAAAAATCCATCAAAACCCTAGAAAGAAATAAAAATTAAAAAAATGTATAAAAATTACACCAAAAAACCCTATGAAAACCATAAAAACCTAGAAACATTTAAAACCCCTAAACACCTAAAAACACATAAAACACTAAAAAAATCCTAAAAAACATAAAACTCCCAAAAAACTTCATAATCTAAAAAAATCTAAAAAACAATAAAAATAACTAAAAAACAAAACAATTCTAAAAACACTAATAACATAGTAGAACCAAATTAAAAACATTAATACACGTGAAACCACTAAAAACCCTAAAAATGTTAAAAACCCTAAATACCATAAAAGACCCTAAATCCCCTAAACCCCAAGAAAACAATAAACCCCAAAAATCATAAAAATATAAAAACCCATAAAAACCTATAAAAACCCTCCTAAATAACTAAAAAACTAAAAACCATTTATACCCTTAAAACGTTAAAAAATATAAAACCCATAAAACCCCTAAAAATCCAAAAAAAAACCAATATAATCCTTAAAAACTATAAAAACCCAAAAAAACCAAAAAAGACGTTTCAGAATCACCAAACACCACAAAAAAATACAAAAACACTAAAAAAACATTAAAGAGCCCTAAAATCTATAAAAACCTGAAAAAACATAAGAAAACTGTAAGAAAATACAATAGTGAAAACCCTGTAAAACCTAAAAAACTGAAAAACCCTAAATACCCTAAAAACCCTTATAATCCTAAAATCCCTAAAAAACCTTAAAACCCCTAAAAATAATTAAAAACCCTAAAACATAAAAATTCTAAAAGATTCATAAAATTCATTTAAACACAAAAACTAAAATCCCTGAAAACCCCTAAAACCCCTAAATACCATAAAACCCTAAAAACGTTAAAAAATCTAAAAATACATTAAAAATAAAAATAATATGGAAAATTATAAAAACCCTTTAAAACCCTAAAAATGTTAAAAACCTATAAAAATATTAAATACCCTAAAACCCCTTAAAAACCAAATAAACCAAAAAAACCATAAAACCTCTAAAGATCATAAATGCCCTAAAAACACAAAAAAATTTAAAAATCTTAAAATCCTATAAAAATCCAAAAAATACCTAAAAATCCATAGAAACATAAAACCCCTTTAAACTCTTAAAAACCCTTATAATACCATAATAACATAAAATACATAATCCCCCTAAAAAACTAAAAAATAGTACAACCCCTAAACACCAATAAAACCCATCAAAATCCCTAAAAACACTAAAAACCAGAAAAAAATAAAAAAAAATCATAAAAATCAGTAAAAACACCAAATAAAGTAAATACATGAAAAACCCCTAATAAAACAAAAAAACCTAAATAACTTAAAACATTTAAAAACCTAAAAATGGTAAAAAAATGTTGTAAACCCAAAAACCAGAGAACCCTTAAAACTATTAAAATACTAAAAACCCTAGAAACCAAAAAAACACTAAAAATTGTAAAAAAACGTTTCAACCCGTAAAACATTAAAAAACTGAAAAAACACATAAAAACCCTAAAAAACTCAAAAAAACTTTGAATCTCCAAAAAAATTAAACAAAAAATAATGAATAAAAAAAACCCCTAAACCCTCAAAATCCATTGATACACTATAAAACCATAAAGTCCTAACATATCCATAAAAATCCATATAATGGTAAAAATACGTAAAAATGGAAAAATAATAAGAAAACCATAAAAACCTAAAAACACATATAACCTCTAAAAACCCAAAAAATTGAAAAAACCCATAAAACCCTAAATAACCCTATAAATCCTCAAAACCCCTAAAAACATAAAACCATATATGCCATAAAAACCAAAAAATACTACACACCACCTTTAAGCCCCTAAAAATATAAAAAACTCTAATACCCTAAAAAAATAAAAAATACCCCAATACCAAAAAAAAAATTGATAAAATTTTTAAAATCCCTAAAAAAACACTAAAACGCTTAAAAATGGTTTTTGGGGGTGGGTAGTTTGACCCCTTCCCTCCCTTGTTTACTGTGTCTATTTTTTCTTTCTAATAAATTTGGGGGGTTGGGAATAGCCCCACCCTTGCATCTTCCTTGCCCTTAAATTCCTAAAAGCATTAAAATAACAAAAATTCCTAAAAAACAATATAAATCCCTAAAACATAAGAAACCCTAAAACCCTTAAAACCCCAAAGAAAATAATAAAATCCTAAAGACATATAAAACCCCTAAAACCCTTAATACACTAAAAACCATAAAATCCCTGAAACCCTAAAATCCTAAAAACTGAAAAATCCCTAATAACCACAAAATTCCTAAAAAGTACCTAATCATCCTAAAACTATAAAGAATCCTAAAACCCTTTAAATAAATTAATAAAACAACGAAATGTAAAAAAAATTAAAACCCCTAAAAAACAAAAAAAAACACCAAAAGACCCTTCAAACCCTAAAACCCCTAAAATCCACAGACCCCTAAAATCCTAAAACCCACAAAAACTAAAAATACATAAGAACCCCAAAATACTCTAAAAACACTTTAAAGCATTAAATTTTTTAAAAAACTCTAAAAAACATTTAAAAACATAAAAAACTAAAAAAACTCTAAGACCACAAAAAACCATAAAAGATCCAAAAAACCATTAAAATCACTAAAATCAATAAGAAACTATAAATATATTAAAATTCAATAAAAATCATGAAAAATGTGAAAAACCCAAAATGAATTGAAAATTTCAAAGAAAAACATAAAAACCCACAAAATACTGAAATCCCTTAAAACCCTAATTTTTTTTTGAAAATCCTAAGACCCCCTAAAAAGATCCTAAAACCCTAAAACCTGTAAAAACACTAAAAATCATTAAGAACACTAAAAACATTAAATGAACAAATAACATATAAAAACTCTACATATTATTTAAACCCCTTAAACTGTTAAAAAATCTGAAAAATCATAAAAACCCTAAAAACCAAAAAAAAACCTAAAAACCAAAGAAACCCTTGAACCTTAAAAGACGATAAACACACTAAAACCCATAAAAATTATAAATATCCCAAAAAATGTATAAATATATAATAATATATAAAACAATGAAAACCCCAAAGAAAATTCTGAATATCTAAAAATACATAAATCACCTGAATCCCTAAAAAAAATAAAAACATAGAAAACACCTAAAATCACTAAAAAACATGGAATTCATAAAAAAATCCTAAATATCTATCAAATTATAAAAAACCCAAAACCCTTGAAAACCCCAAAGAAACCCTTAAAAAATAAAAACAATTAAAACCCCTAAAAGACCCAAAAACCATAAAAAACCTAAAACCCATTAAAACCCTTAAAATCCTTTAGAACAATAAAAAACCACAAAAATCCTAAAAACTACTGAAATGCATAAAAGAATCTTAAATAGAAAAATGGGATAAAATCATTAAAAAAACATAAAAACCTCAAAAAATAGGAAAACCCTACCATTAAAAAATCCTAAAGTCCCCAAAATCCCTTAATACTATAAAAACCATAAAAATCCTAATAATTTTTAAATATACCTAAAAACACTGAATACCTCTTAGAAAACCACAAAACGAAAAAACACATAAAAAACCTAAAACCCTAAAAACCACCGAAATCCCTAAAAAACCCTAGAAACCGAAAAAAATCCTAAAACCCTATAAAAGCCATAAAAACCATAATATACTAAAAAATTCTAAAAATACCTAAAAATACCAAAAATAAAATAAAAACCCCAAAAAACATTTAAAACCCTTAGGAAAAACTTAAACACTTAAAACACTTTAGAAAACTAAAAAAATGAAAATTACACAAAAAACCCTAGAAGCCTCTAAAAACATTAAAACCCCAAAAAATACAAAAAACCACTAAAACTATAAAAACCATTCAATCAACTGAAACTATTATAAAAATAAAAATTATTAAAAACAAAATAGAAACCTAAAACCAAAAAATGATAAAAACCATGAAAACTCTAGAAACCCTAATAAAATATCGAAATCCATAAAAACCCTATAACCCCATAAAAATATAGAAAATATATAAAAATAATTAAAATGTGAAAATCCAAAAAATACTATAAGAAAACCATCAAAATATAAAAAAAAATTAAACCCCTAAAAAGAAAAAAACACTAAAACCCTGAAAATTCCTAAAAATCCTAAAAAACCTAAGATCACCCAAAATCTCTAAAAACCTTAAAAATCAGAAAAAATACCAAAAAATCACTAAAAAAATAGGAAACCATAAAACCCCATCAAACCGCAATGAATTTATTAAAAACCTAAAAAAACATAAATCCCATAAGAACCTGACAAAACACTAAAAACCCTAAAATACCTCTAAACCCTAAAAGCATAAAAACCCCTATCAACATTAAAAACCATAAAAACCCATAAAAACTCATAAAAACCAAAAAAACAAACTAAAACACTAAAAACACTTCAAACACCAAAAATGTTAAAAATATATGAAAACGTTAAAAAATATAAAACATTTTAAAAATCATAAAATCCAAAAAAAACAAATAAAATAACTAAATACCCAAAAAACCTATAAAAATCCAAAAAAATTATAAATTCCTTAAAACATTAAAACACATAAAAATCTAGAAAACCTAAAAGAAAACCATAAAAATCTAAAATTAAAAAAACCAATAAATACCTAAAAAAATAAAAACACTAAAAACCTTAAAAACCCTAAAACCCTTCAAAATCCATAAAAACACTAAAAAACCATAAAAATAAAAAAAAATTCCATAAAAATACCTAGACACATAAAAAACTCTAAATACCCTAATAACACTCTGAAAAAAATAAAAACTCAAAAACACTTTAAACCCCTCAAAACCCTAAAATACCTTAAATCCCTAAAACCTGTAAAAACTAAAAAAATACCCCAAAAAACATAGCAAACCCTAAAAACCCATAAAACCACTAAAACCACTATAAACCATTTAAGCCCCAAAAATGTTAAATAAATATAAAAAAACAAAATAAACTCAATATAACATAAACCCACAAAACCCCATAAAACTATAGAAACACCAAAAACCCCAAAAATCCATAAAAACATTAAAAAACATAAAAATCTAAAAAAAATCTAAAAAAATACCATAAAATCCCTAAAAAAATAATAAAACCAAAAAAATATTAAAAAACCTAAAAATACCTAAATCCATAAAAACTATAAACATCCTAAAAAATCTATTAAAAAATCATAAAAATAAAAAATCGTAGAAACCTAAGAAACCTATAGAAAAACATTAAAAACCAAAAAACACTTAAAGCGCCAAAAAACTAAAAAATGGTAAAAACACTAAAAAAATCCTAAATGAACCCATAAACTCTAAAAACCATAAAACCTCTAAAACCCATTATTATTTTAAAAACCTAAATACACCATAAAAACAGTAAAACCCACAAAAAAAACGAAAAACACTTTAAACCTCAAAATTTAAAAAACTCTGAGAACCCCAAATCCACTAAAATACTCAAAAAAACCCAAAACCCCTAAAAACCCAAAAATCCATAAAATCTCTGAAAATTCCTAAAAACCTCAAAATCTATAAAATTCTTAAATATGACATAATACCCAATAAAAACATAAAAACTCAAAAATCTCAAAAAATCCCATTAGAAAAAATTAAAGTTCTAAAAACAATTAAATCCCCCAAAACACCTAAAAATGATAAAAAAAACCTATGAAACTGAAAAAATGACCCTGAAACCCTAAATATCCTAGAAACCATAAAACCCCTAAAAGCCTAAAAACTCTAAAAACCCATAAAAACCATAAACCTGCTAAAAAATCGAATGACTATTTATAACCATAAAAGTGTTAAAAATTTAAAAAAATGTAAAAAACCCAAAAAACAGAGTAAACCAAAATTTAACAAAAACCCTAAATGTCCTATGAATCCATATATCTTCAAGGATCCATAAAATTATAAAATACCTAAAATCATAAAAATACTAAAACACTAAAAACACGTAATAAAACATTTAAAAAAAACCATTAAAAACCATAATAAACCTAAAAATACATAAAACCCTAAAACTCTAAAATCCTCAAAATCCCTAAAAACCAACAAAATAATAAAAAGGCCCCAAAATTTATAAAAATAAAAAAACCCAAAAATCCTTAAAATCCATTAAAACCATAAAAACCCAAAAAATTAAAACCCTTAAAAATCCTAAAAACACCACATCAGCAAAAAATTCTAAAAATACCAGTAAACCACTAAAACCCCTAAAACAATTAAAAAACCTAATTTCATAAAAACCACTAAAAAAACCCATAAAACCCTAAAAACACAATAAAACACTAAAAAAATTAAACCTGTAAATTTTTTAAAAACTCTAAAATAACATAAGACCCTAAAAACCCTAAAAATCTCTAAAAATACCAAAAAAATAAAAAACCCCTTAAAGCCCTAAAAACATTAAAAAATATTTAAAATCCCAAAAAACCCAAAAAATAATTAAAATCTAAAAATACCCTAAAAATCCCAAATAACATAAAAACATTAAAAACCTTGAAGACCCCTATGAAATCTTGAAAAACCTAAAACACATAAAAACCACTAAAAATATAACTATTTCTAAAACACTAAAATCGCTAAAAGACCAAAATCCTATTAAAATCTCTAAAACCCTAATAATAATAAATATTATAAAAAAATAATAACAAATCCCTAAAAACATAAAAACTTCTCAAACCCCTATTAAAACCTTCGAAACCTAAAAACACTTAATACCCCAAGAAACATTAAATATGCTAAAAACCTAAAAACCCCAAATAATATGCAAAAATTCATAAAGACGCCTAATATCCATAAAAACCTAAACAACTTCAAAAACCCTAAACCCCATTAAAAACTATAAAAACCCTTTAAACCCTTAAAAACATTAAAATACTCTAAAAACCTTAAAGAACTTAAAAACTAAAATAAATCCTAAAAACCCATAAGAACCATAAAAACCCTGAAAATCCTAAAAACCCCAAAAAAATCCCTCAAAACCCTAAAAATCCATTTGTATCATAAAATATCTCGAAAAGTGAAAAAAAAACCCAAATACCACAACAAAACAGCAAATAAGTCCTTTAAAACATAATAACTATTTAAAATCCTAAAAAACAAAAAAATGCTACAAATACTAAAAATCCATAAACCCCCTAAGAAAACCTCAAAACACTCAAAATCTCAAAAAAACCAAAAACCCCATAATAATCATAATAAATACCTAATTAGAGTATTAGAAATTTAAAAAAACTCTATTAGTCCCAAACAAAATCATAAAACCCGAAAGAAAATATAAACCCCTAAAAGACCTTAAAATCCCTAAAAATCAAAAAAACCACAAAATCCCTAAAAATCCTAAAAACCATTAAAAATCTTAAGATAGAAATAAATTCCCTAAAAATATAAATAACCCTAAAACCTTGAAAATCCCTACGTAAACCATAAAAATATAAAAAATATAAAATCCCTAAAAACCATAAAAAATTCTAAAAACCGTAAAAACCCTAGAAACCACTAAAACCCCTAAAAGACACCATAAAACCCTAAAAACCATAAAACCATAAAACCCATAAAACCCTAAAAACCACAAGACCCAATTAAAGATTAAAACCCACTAAATACTCAATAAATTTTTAAACACCTAAAAACATTAAAAAACTCTAAAAACCACAAAACCCACGAAAAATAAAACTCTAAAAACAAAAAAAAACAAAAAAAACCTTAAAATATAAAAAAATTCATAAAAACCTAAAACCCAAAATCCCTAAAACCCCAAAAAGCACTCAAAATCCCTATGAACTTAAAATTCCAAACAAATCCCAATAAATCGCTAAAAACACTAAAAATCCTGAAATACCTATAAAAATATTAAAAAACTAAAAATCATAAAACCATTAAAAAACAAAAAAAAATGCTAGAAACCCTAAAAACCCTATAACCCTAAAAACATAAAACACTAAAAATCCCTAAAAACAATAAAAATCATAAAAATTCCTTAAAAATACCAAAAATATACAAAACCCAAAATCCCAAAAAAACCCCAAAACAAATCATTAAAAATGTTAAATTTCTAGACACTAAAAATCCATCAAAACCACTAAAACACTTCAAAACCATAAAAATATGTAAAACCATATAACCCATAAAACTCAAAAATACATAAAGACCACATAAAAATCTAAAAGACCCTTTAACCCCTGAAAATATTAAAAACTATAAAAGGCCTTAAAACCCAAAAAAAACCTAAAAATTCTAAATACCACATAAAACCATAATAATCATAAATATTCTAAAAAACCCCAAAAGACATAAAAACCATAAAATCCATAAGTAATTACTAAAAAACAACATTAAAACCCCCCCAGAAACCTAAAAAATCATAAAAGGCATTAAAACCCTAAAAACCCAAGAAATCCCAAAAGCCCCATATGTACTCCAAAAAATTCAACAAATTCTCTAAAAATCCCAATATACTTAAAAGCCAAAAACATATAGAAAATCCTAAAGAAAATCTTATAGACCTAAAAACCCTTAAATCCCATAAAAAACCTAAAATTGTAAAAACCTTAAAACACACTAAAAAGTATGTAAACACTCCCAAAACCATAAAAAATTAAATACATTAAAAACAAAAACCCCATAAAGCCATTAAAAAATTTAAAATATAAAAACCCATCAATATCCTAAAAGCATTAAAAATTTTGAAAATTCATTTAAAATCATTAAAAACATAAAGAACTTCCAAAACCAAAAAATATATAAAATCCAAAAAGACCTCAAAGTCCTTAAAAACCTTAAAATAAAAAAATTAAATCACCCTAAAAATATTAAAAAACATAAGAAACCCTAAAATCCCTAAAAAACCCTAGGAAAATTAAAAAAAATGAATTATCCTAAAACCAAAAAAAACTCAACTAATCACTTAAAATCATAGAACCCTAAAAAACATAAAAACCCAAAACCCCCCAAAAAACACTAAAATACCTAAAAACATTAAAATAATAAGAAAAATAAAACTCAATAAAAATTCCCAAAAATATAAAAACCCAAATAAAACCACAGAAAACTAAAAACACAAAAAACCCCTAATGTCCTAAAAAACTCTAAAAAACTAAAATCCCTAAAACTTGAAAGAACCTCAAAATCCCTAAAACCCCATAAAATCCATAAAAAATCCAAAAATCCCCTTGAAAACCCTAAATAAGAAAAATCCCTAAAACCCCTAAAGACCCCAAGAAAACCAAGAAAACCTAAAATCAATAAAACCTCTAAAAAAATAAACATATCTCAAACCCATAAAAAAGTCCACAGACCCTAAAAAACCAGAAAAAAACCTTTAAAAACCATACAACCCCCTAGAACCTTAAAAATCCCCAAATCCCATAAAATACCTAAAAACCACTACAACCCCTAAACCATATTTAAACACATAAATTTGTTGAAAAACTATAAATAACCATAAAAACTAAAAAACCACTTGAAATCCAAACAATCCATAAAAACACTAAAAACCTTAAAACCCTACAGAATCCATAAAAAACACTAACAAACCATTAAATTCGCAAAAATCACTAGAAATATCTAAAAATTTAAAAACCCCTAAAAACCTTGAAGAAGCCAAATAAAACCTTAAAAACCTATAAACACATGAGAACCCTAAAACCATGAAAAATGTTAATACCCCAAAAAACCATAAAACCCCTCAAAATCCCAAAAAACCCAAAAAACCAAAAAAAAAATCCTATTCAATCCCTAAAAATTCATAAAAACATCAAAAACCCTAAATATTGGAAAAAATCATTAGAAAAGATTAAAATCTAAAAATAATTAAAACCCATAATAACATAAAAACGATAAAACCCAAAAAAAACCCTATACAGTTCCAACCCCATCCCCCCAAACCCCCTAAAACCCATAAAAATCCCTAAAAACATAAAAACCAAAAAAAATTAAAAAACCAACTAAAAAATATAATGTGCCATTGAAACCCTAAACTATCCAAACAATCTAAAACACCTTAAATGCAATAAAAAACTAAAAAATAAAGTAAAAAACCCAAAGAAATGATAAAACCCCTAAACCTCTTAACAACCCTAAAACCCACTAATACGCCTAAAAATCATAGAAATTATAAAAATTGCCTAAATATCCCTAAAATTCTAAAAAATATAAAATTTTCAGAAAACCCATAAGAAAAATAATTAGGAACCTATAAGCACTTAAAATCCTTAAAAACTCTATAAATTCTAAAAACCCTAACAACCCAATAAACCATAAAATATCTTGAAAAACATAAAACCCCTATAAAACTACTAAAAACTGTAAAACGCTTTTATAACCATTAAAATGAAAAAAAATACAAAGACCCTTTTAAACCCTAAAATTATGAAAAAACCCTAAAATCTCAAAACAACTATAAAAATTCTTAAGAACATTATAGAACCTAAAAATCTCCAAAAACACTAAAATTCCAAAAATTCCAAAAAAATCCTTAAAAATCAATAAAATTGTAAAAAAACATAAAAACCCATAATAAATCATAAAAAAATAAAAAAACATAAAACCCATAAAAAACTTAAATGATGATGAAAAAAATAAAAAACACAAAAATATAAAACCCTAAAAAACATAAAACCCCTAAATGGCATAAAAACATGAAAACATCATAAAAATCCTAAAACCACTAAAAAATAAAAAACCCATTTAGAATCCTAAAAATGTAAAAAAAACTCAACAATCCAAAAAACCCTAAAGACAAAAAAACATAAAAACCATGGAAACAAAAGAAAAACTGTAAAAACTTAAAAACAAAAAACCCTAAAACACCCAAAATGTTTAAAAACCCTAAAACCATAAAATCCAAAATTTCACTACAAATCCAAAAAAAATTTAAAACCCTAAATACTCTAAAAACTCTTAATAAAACCTCAAAATCCTAAAAACAATTAAAACCCCAAAAACAAAAAAATTTATAAAATCCCTAAAACCCTCAAAACGCTTAAAAAACTGAAAACCAATAAAAACAATAAAAAATAATAAAAACACTATGAACCATTTAAACGCCAAAAATATCATCTTTTTAAAAAATCTAACAAAACATAAAAAAACTAAATACTAAAAAAACCCAAAACCCCCTAAAACCCCCTAAAACCCCTAAAAACCCTTAAAATATTTAAAAATACTAAATAACCACAAAATCCTATAAATACCTAAAAATGTAAAAAAACATTAAAACTCTGAAAACACATAAGATAACCTTAAAAACCTAAAAACATTTAAAATCCATAAAAATATAAAAATGAAAAAACACCCAAGAATTCCAAAAAACCATAAAAATCCCTAAAACCCTTTAAAAAAATGTGCCCTAAAATTACCTAAAAACGTAAAAAACTCTACGAACATTGAAAAAATCTATGAAAACCATTAAAAAAAAATTAGAACCCCTAAAAATAGAAGAAATGAAAAAATCCTAAAACGCCAAATGATAATAAAATCTATAAAAAAAACTAAAAAAACCTTCAAAACCATAAAAACCCATGAAATCTATAAAATCCACTAAAACCCCTCTAAACACAGACTAATGTTAAAAATCTATAAAAAACTAAAAAGCTCCAAAAATTAAAAAAAAACTTAAAATCAAAAAGAAAACCATGAATATAATAAAATACAAAAAAACAATAAACCCCACAAAATCCATAAAACCCTAAAAACTATAAAGATATTTAATAATACTCAAAAATCCAAAAAAAAAAATGTAAAAACCCTTAAAACCACGAATAAAACATTAAAAGACTAAATATAATCAAAACTTCCCAAAACCTAAATAATTCTATAACCATAACAACCTAAAAACACCTAAAACACTAAAGACCATTAAAATCTCAAAACACCATAAAAACCATAAAAATCCCAAAAAATTTCTAGAAATACCTGAAAACATTAAAATCCCAAAACCATATATAAACCCTTACAACCTAAAAACACTTAAAGCATTAAAAGACACTCAAAAACCTTAAAAAATAAAAGACTCCAAAAACCCAAAAAACCCCAAAAAACAAAAAACCCCCAAAACCCAAAAAACCAAAAAACCCATCAAAAGACTAAAACCACTAAACACACTATAATCGATTTAGACCCCATAAGATGTTAAAAAACTATAAGATCCCTTGGACCCCTAAATAAATTAAAAAACTACAGAACCCTAAATAAACCATTAAAACATGAAATCCCTAAAAATCCCTAAAAACCCACAAAATCATAAAGAACCCTAAAAACAATAAAAATTCTAAAAAAGCCCTAAAAACCATAGAAAACCCAAAATAATGAGGAAATAAATGAAAACCATAAATACCTAAAAACACACATAACCCCTAAAAATCAAAAACTAAATTCAAAATACCCTAAACTATATTAAAACCTCTAAAACCTTAAAAACTATAAAAACCCTAGAAACCATTAAAACTCTATAAACCCATAAAAACCTAAATCACACTAAAAATTATAAAACCCCTTTGAACCCCTGAAAATGTTTAGAAACTCAAAAAACATTAAAATCTCAAAAAACTAAAATGGAAGATAAAACCAATAAACCCATAAAAAACATAAAAACCCAAAAACCCTTTAAATACCCTCAAAATACCTAAAACCCCTAAAACCCCATATAAATCCTAAAAACCCACAAATCCCAAAAAGCCTAAAACAACCCTAAAAACCAAAAAAAAACCCGAAGAAAACATCAAAATCCTTAAAACACTAAAAACCCTTTAAAAAACTAAAAATTCTAAAAGCCCAAAAAAAACCCTAAACACCTTTAAAACTCTAAAAACACCGAAATATAATAAAAACCATTAAAACCAATAAAAATCATAACACACCACTAAACCTTTGAAAAGAATTTAAAAATTTAAAATTTTAAATAAAATCTAAAAACCCATAAAAAATACAAAAAAAACCCAAAAAACACATAAAATATTAAAAATCATCAAAATCCTTGAAAAGTCTAAAACCGATAAAAATCCCAAAAAATACATAATATTGTAAAAAATCCCTAAAAACCCATGAAATTAAAAAGAAATCCCTATTAACCTAAAAACATGTAAAACCCTAAAAAACTAAAAACCCAAAAACAATAAAAAAATCCAAATGCCCATAAAAAACATGATAGACTATAAATCCATTTAAAACCCTAATTATGATAAAAGAACATAAAACACTAAAAAACTAAAAAATAAAAAAACCCAAAAACCAAAAAAACCTTAAAAACACTAAAAACCCTAAAATTCTCTAAGAATGCTAATAAAAAATAAAAATCAGAAACATTTATTTCAAATCCTTAAATTAAAAAAAACCTAATAACAATTAAAACACTTACGAAAATCATAAAAACAATAAATCCAATAAACAACTAAAGAAAATAAAAACACAAAAAACCCTAAAAATATCAAAATATCTATAGCCCCTAAAAACAAAAAAACCAGAAAAATTCCATAAAAATAAATAATAGTATAAAAACCCCTAGAAACATTAAAAACCCTAAGGAAATCGTAAAAAAATAAAAACTCATAAACCCCCTAAAATGAAAAACCTCTAAAACCCCTAAAAAACCTAAAAACCCCTAAACACATTAAAAACCATAAAACTCATTAAAAATGTAAATTACCCTAAAACTCATAAAAATCGTAAAATAATAAAATTTCATAAAACCCCCAAAAATGCTAAAAACACTAACAAAAATTAAAACTCTTTAAAATTGAGGAAACCATAATCCCCCAAAATACCATAAAAACCCTTAAAATCATGAAAATCCTTAAAACCCCCAAAATCAATAAAAATTGTGAAAAACATAAAATTCCCAACCAAACCCTAAAAATCTATTCAAATGTAAAATATACCAAAACCCTTGAAAATCCTTAAGAAAACCATAACAACCTAAAAATGTATAGAACCCCTAAAAACCTAAAAAATATAAAATCCTTAAAAACATAAAAAAATTAAAATTCTTGAAAAACCCCAAAAATGATTAAGAAACCCAAAGAACCCATAAAACCCATAAAACCAACTAAAACATTAGAAAACCTTTAAACACATAAATACCAAAAAAAATTAATACCCCTAAAAAGGTAAAAAAATATGAAAACCCAAATAAACCATAAAACCCCTAAAAATGTTAAAAAGCAAAAAACCCATCAAAATTTCCAAATACCCTTAAAATAATAAAAAACATAACAAATCCCAAAAAATACTAAAAATTTTAAAATAATTAAAAACCTTGAAATATTATCAAAAAAACTTAGAATCCTAAAAGCAATTAAATCCCAAAAAAACTAAAAAAATCATAAAACCATAAAAATCATAAATAACACTAAAAATCCCTAAAAGCCATAAAAATATAAATATCTAAAAAAATACAAAAAATTCCAAACAACACTAATAACCCTAAAACTCTAAAAACTATTTAAAAACAGAAAAACCTAAAAAACATAGAACACTTTAAAAAAACCCAAAAAACCCTAAAAACCCTAAAAACATTATACCGTTAAATAGTAAAAAAATAAAACACATAAAACCCCATTAAGACCCAAAAAATACTAAAAACTCTAAAAACCCATTAAACCCCTATAAATTTTAGAAAACTCTAAAATCCTTACAACCCCTAAAAAACTCAATAATACACGAATAAACCCCCAAAAAACTATAAAACCCCTAAAAGCACTAAAAAATAAAACCCTCTAATTCACTAAAACATTAAAACCCATATAAATCCTAAAAATACCAAAAAAATATTTCAACAATAAGAACATAAAAAACCATTAAATAACCAATGAAAACCATAAAATCCTTAAAAACATAAATTTTATAAAAATATTAAAACCTTGAAAACCCTAAGACCCTAAAAACCATAAAACCCCTCAAACCAATAAAACACCTAAAATCTCTAAAAAACCATAAAAACCAAAAAATTAACCCAAAATACATTAAAAAATTTAAAACCCTAAAACCCATGAAAAAACGTAAGAAAATCTTAAAAATCTAAAAACACTCAAATCCACCAAAAACAAGAAAATACTAAAATGCCAAAAAAATGTCCATAAAACCCAAAACCCCCTAAAACCATTAAAACCAATAAAACCCTAAACCCCCCCCCCCCCACTACAAATATAAAAACCATTAAAACCACAAAAAATATTAAAATATTTATAAATAAAAAAACCCATAAAAACCCATAAAACACAATTAATGATAAAAACCCCTAAAATCCCTAAAATCCCTCAAAATACAAAAAAAGTCCTTTAAAACCCATAACATTTGAAAAAATAGTTAAAATTCCTCAAATACATAAAAATTCATAATACTCTGAAATCTTATAAGAAAACATTAAAAAACATAAATCTATTAAAACTTCTTAAAATGGTAAAAAATGTTAAAAATCCTAAAAGACCCAAAAACCCAAAAACCCATAAAAACCAAAAAACCTCTAAAACCCATAAGAATTTTTAAAACCCTATAAAATAATAAAAAATAACTAAAACAGTAATAATTATTCAAACCCCTAAAAATGTTAAAAAACATAAAAACCCATAAAAACCATAAAAACTAAAAAACCTAAAAACACAAAAAAAAAACCATAAAAAAATAAAAATAAAAAACCCCTAAAGACCCTCAAAATATATAAAACCCTGAAAACCTTAAAGATCCAAATAATTCACTAAAATCCATAAAAATATAAAGACCCCGAAAAAAACAGAAAACACTAAGAAAGCCTTAAAAACATAAAAACACTTAAAACCCCTAAAAAACCAAAAAATGTTAAAAATCATAAAAACCCTAAAAACAAAAATAAATCTCAAAACCCCTAAAGACCCTAGTAACCTATACAAATCCTAAAAATCCCAATATATTAGGAAAATTTTAAAAAAAACATGAAAACCCCAAAAACATTAAAATCCTAAAAACAATTAAAGACCATAAAAACATAAGAACCATAAAACACCCAAAAACCCTAAAAACCTTAAAATCGATAAAAACCTAAAAACCTATAAAAATCATAAAAACCCACAAAAACCCACAAAATACCTAAAACTCCTCTAAAACATTATAAACCATTACAAACCTAAAAATGATAAAGAAACACTAAAACCCCTAAAACCCCTAAAAAAGTCAAAAAAACCATCAAAATTCCAAATACTATAAAAAAATTAAAAACCCAAAAAAACACTAAAACCTAAAATATCCCTAAACTTCATAAAATCCATAAACATCCAAAAAAATTTTAAAACTCTAAAAACCATTAAAAAACTTAAGAAATTCCTAAAAACCTAAATTTACATAAATTCCCTAAAAACAAAAAAAATATAAAACCCTCAAAACCGCAAAAACACTAAAAAACTCATAAAACCCTCCAAATATCTAAATCCCTGAGAACCATTAAAACCATAAAAACCCTAAAAGTCATTAAAAACTAAAAAAATGTAAAAAAACACCGTAAAACCTGGAAAAACAATTAAAACCATGAAACACATAAACCCCCATAAATATTTAAAAACACTTTAAACCCCCTAAATATATAAAAACATAAATATAATTAAAAATCCTAAAAACACTAAAAACCATAAAGCACCTAAAAACCATAAAAACTATAAACCCCATAATACTCTAAAACCCCAATGAAACCTTAAAACCCCTTAAAACCCTTAAAAACTTTACAAAACTATAAAAACAAATAAACCCATAAAACACTAAAAAATATCCTAAAAACTCAAAAATTCAAAAAACCTAAAACCCATAAATCCCTCAATATCATTAAATACCCAAAAATGAAAACAACCATAAAAAATCCCTAAAATAACAAAAAACATAAAAACACATTGAAAACCTAAACACCCTAAAGAAAAACTTAAATACCCTAAAACACCAAAAATTACTAAGAACCAGAAAAATGGGAAACCCCATATAAACCAAAAAACCTTAAGAATCCTCAAAACCTCTAAAAAACCAAAAATCCAAAAAAATCCTTGAAAGTACTAAAAATCCCAGAAAACAAAAAAAACCCTAAAAATCATGAAAACAATAAGAAAACCAATAATACCAAAAAAGACTAAAAAACCCAAAAACCTAAAAAACACTAAATACCCTAAAAGTGTAAAAAGACCCAAAAAACCATAAAGACCCAAAAAACCTTAAAAACCCAAAAAACCATAAAACCCACTAAAATATATAAACACACTTTAAAAATCTAAAAATATTAGAAATCTAAAAAAACCATAGAACCCTAAAAAACTCAAAAAAAAAATAAACCCAAAAAAACCATAAAAATCGTAAAGCCCCATAAAAATATTCTAAATCCCTAAAATCCCTAAAAACCATAAAAATATTAAAAAACCATAAAAATCATTAAAAACATAATACCCTAAAAATTCTAAACAACCATAAGATAACCTTAAAACATAAGAAAAGTTCAAACCCCTAAAAAGATAAAAACTCTTGTAACCCTAAAAAACACTTAAACCCCTAAATCCCCTAAATCCATAAAAACCATAAAATCCAAAAAAACCAAAAAATTCCCTAGCGATCCATAAAAAATTAAAATACCCTAAATACATAGAAAACCACTAAAGAAACCTTAAATCCATAAAAAAATTATAACCCTAAAAAACCTAAAATGCTCAAAACCCAAAAGGACCCTAAAATCCGCTAAAATTTATAAAACCCATTAAAACATTGAAACCCCCCTAAAACCCATAAAAATAGTACAACCACTAAACACTCTAAAAAACCTTTATATATATAAAAACATAAAAAACTATATAAAAAAATAAAACCAATGAAATGCACAAAAAATTAAAAATCCCTAAAAACACAAACACCCTCAAATCCCTAGAAACCCAAAAAATCATAACAACCTTAAAAATTCATAAAAATCACTAAAAACCTAAAAAGACATAAAAACCAAAAAAACTAAAACATTAAAAACCTAAAATTCTTAAAACCCATAGAAGACATAGAATACCCTTGAAAACCTAAAAAACATCAAAATCCATAAAATCCCTAAAACCCCATAAAAACCATGAAAAGCACTAAAACACTCTAGAAACAGAAAAAACCTTAAAAAACCAAAAATAATCCTAACAAAGCATTAAAAACCAAGATCCACTTGAAAATAAAAATTCTAAAAACACTAAAACCCCGAAAAAACTATAAAACCCCCAAAACCCATAAAAATAATAAAAAATCACTAAAAACACTAAAACCATTGAAACAAATAAAAATAATAAAAATATATTAAAAACAAAAAAACCCTAAGAAAATAAAATGAAATCCATGAACCAAAAAAAACTAAAAAACCATAAAAATCTAGAAAACCATAAAACCCTCAAAATACCAGAAATCCCTTGCAAACGAATAAAAATCATAGAAAATCCCTAAAAATACCTAAAAACAAAAAAACTAAAAAAATGATATGTAGGACATGAAAATATAAAAGAAATTAAAACCCATAAAAATCTAAAACACGCTAAAACCCTAAAACCCCCCAAAACCATAAAAAATATAAAACATTAAAAAACATTAAAAACTCTGACACTCCTTACAAATCATAAAAAATCCCTAAAAAATCATAAAAGGATAAAAACACCTAAAAAAATGAAATCCCTGAAGTAAAATTTAAAAACCTGAAAACACTTAAAATCCATTAATTCTCCTAAAAATTCCCAAAAACAAAAAAAACAATATAACCCCTAAATTCCTTAACCCCCTCTAAAAACCCATAAAAACATAAAAACCACTAAAAACTATTAATCCCTTTAAACACCTAAAAATTTTAAAAAAATATAAAAACCATATAAAATTTAGAAAAAATCCAAAAAACCATAAAAACCCTAAAATCTATAAAAAAAACTCCAAAAACCATAAAACCCCTCAGAATCCCAAAAAATCATAAAACCTGTAAAAATGATAAAAATTCCCAAAAAATCACTAAAAATATAAAAATGCTAAAAAAACATAAAAACCTTAAGGTATCCTTAAAAACCAATAAAAACTTAAAACCACTAAACATTAAAAATTCTAAAAATAATAACAAACCATAAACCCCTAAAACCATGAAAATATCATAAATCCTAAAACCCCATAAAATTACTAAAAAAAATAAAAATTCCCTTAATGCATAAAAACACTAAATAACTTGAAAACCCTTAAGAAAACATTAAAAACCTAAAAAAACACATGAAACCACTAAAAATGCATAAAAAAGATAAAAACTCTAAGAAATATTAAAAGACCCTAAAAACCCTAAAAACCCCTAATAGTTTTAAAAACCATAAACACCCATAAAATGATAAAAACCCACTAAAAAATCTAAAAAACATTTAGACCACTAATTTTTTTTCAAAAACTCAAAAACAAAAAAAAAACACCTAAAAATAAAATAACTTAAAACCCCTATATACTATAAAAACTCTAAAACCCCAAAGAAACATTTAAAACATAAAATTTCTTTAAACTAAAAAATTTTAAAAATTTATTAAAAATTCCTAAAAGCATAGAGACCACCAAAAAACATGAGATACCATAAGGAAACATTAAAAAAATAAACACCTTTAAAACCCCTTAAAACCAAAAAATGCTAAAAAAAACCTAAAATCCATCAAAATCCCTAAAAACACTAAAAACCATAAAAATCCTCAAAAAATAGCTAAAATAAATAAAAATAAAAAAACATAAAACCCTAAAAAACCCAAAGAAATAATTAAAAACTTTAAAAAACATAAAATCCCTAAAAACATAAAAAACAACAAAAACCCAAAATCCCCTAAAAAGTCATAAAAATCCCTAAAACTCTTAAAAGACATTAAACACTTAAAAACATTAAAAACCCCTAAAACCCATAAATACCCAAAATACCACTAGAAATATTAAAAACCTTTAAACCCCTAACAATTATAAAAACTAAAAAAAACATAAAATCCTAAAAAATCCATAAAACCCCTAAAAACCCATAAACCCCTTAAAAATAGTTAAATCCCTTAAACCACCTAAAAATTCCTAAAAACCAAAAATAACAATAAAATACTAAAAAATTTGCACGAATACCTAAAAACCCTAAAACCCTAAAAATCCATCTAATAACTTAAATACATAATAAAAATAAAACTCCTAAAAAAATTATAAACACTAAAAATGATAAAAACCCTACAAACCAAGAAAAATCCCCAAACCCCTCTAAATCCGTATAATCCCTAAAACCAATAAAAAATACCAAAAAATTAATAGAAATGTAAATCAAAATAAAAAAAAGGGAAAACCCTAAGAAACCTATAAAAACCAGAAAATAATTAAAACCCTTAAAAATATAAAAAATGCTAAAAACCCAAAAACCTGAAGAACCTAAAAAACCATAAAACCCCAAAAAACCAAAAAACATTGAAACCCCCAGAAACCCTAAAAAACATTAAAATTATAAAACCCATTTAAACACCTAAAAAATTAAAAAATATTATAAACCCATAAAACATAATAAAACCCGAAAATCCAAAAAAAATCTACTAAAAAGCAGAAAAACCTAAATCACTTAAAATATATAGAAACCAAAAAATCAAAAAAAAACCTAAAAATATGTATAAATGTAAAAATCCCTACACAAACTAAAAAATCAATAAAATCTTAAAAACCTGAAAACACATAAAACCCCTAAACACCTAATAAATGTAAAACATCCTAAAAACCCTAAAAATAACCTAAAAATCCAAAAAAATATTAAGATCCATAAAAACCCTAAAAAATCTTAAGATCCATAAAAACCCTAAAAAAATAAAACCACTAAAACCACATAAAACCCCTAAAAACATTAATAACATAAAAACTCTTTTAGGCCCTTAAAATTGTTAAAAAACACTAAGAATCCTAGAAAAATAAAAAATACCCTTAAAACCCAAATAAACAACAAAATCCTGAAAACCTTCAAATGCCCTAAAAACTAAAAATCCATAAACATTTCAAAATGTACCAAAAACCCTATAAAAATGTAACAAAAAAACTGGAAGAAAACATTAAAAACCTAAAAAACTCTAAAACACCAAAAAGACCGACGAAGCCCAAAAAACACCTTACAACCATAAAAATAACTTAAACCCATATAAAACCCTAAAAACATAAAAATAGGTAAATACTCTACAACCTATTTAAACCACCCAAAACATTAAAAAACTCTAAAAAACCTTTATACCCCTATAAAATTTGGAAAACATAAAAACAAAATAATACTAAAAACCTAAAAATCGATAAAAACCATAAGAACCCCTGAAATCTCTAAAACCCTTATAAATAATAAAATCCCTTGAAATCCCTAGAGATCAATAAAAATGTGGGAAACCATAAAAAACCGTGAAAACCCCATAGAAAATGATAAAAACCATAAAAAACATGAAACATCTAAAAATAAGAAAAAATGGTGAAAACCATTGAATGCCCTAAAAAGACATGAAAAAAAGTATATAAAAAATCCTTAGAGTGTCGACTCTCCTCCTCTCCTCAAGTCTCTAGGGTTCCCCTCTGGATCTCCTTCCCTCCCCCTCTGGCGTGGTCCATCCTCAGTGACTCCGGATCTATCCTAGAATTGGCATCGATGGAGGTAGTTCACCAATGCTCTGGATTTGTTTTTGATCTGCTGGTGGCCTCGTCGCACCTTTCCGCTTCAAGATCTGGCTTCAGCATCAGTTCGCTTGTCGCTGGCTTTAGTTTGCGTAGAGGTGACTTTGTCTCCAATGGATTCAAGTTCCCTATCTGGTTTCGTCTTACATCAGCTCTGTGTGGTCTTGATTAGGGTTTCCAGATCAGTGTCCTCCTATCTAGATCTGGGTTCTTCTTGCGGCTGTGGGAGCTTTCTATCTTGCTTGGTGTGACTGGTGTCCGATTTGGTGTTTAAGCGGGATCTTGTTATGGCCTCTGTTCCATCATTGTTGCCTCTGGATTGAAAGTTATAGGATGTGGTTGGATCTTTTTGATGCTCGGGATCTGGTCTTAGTTGTGGCATTATTGGCATCAGATGCGCTTCTGTCCATGAAATCCCAGCCAGACCTCTTCCCACCAGGACATAGGTTCGGGTGTGCTCTGGTCTTCTTGGGAATTGTTCCATTGTCCTGGAGGGGGAGGCCCTGCTTTTCATTTCCTTCGGTTCCTTGCAAGTTTTTATTTTGTTTTTGTTTTTTGTTGTGATTTGTGTCTTTTGTGGCTTTTGCGGGTGGTTTCTGGTCGCTGGTTTCTAGAAGATGATTTTTCTTGGTGGTGAATGAGGTGATGCTTCTTTCATGGGTCTGTTTGAGGCTAGTGTTTTGTGAATATGTGGTGCTGAAGTTGGGTTGATGAAGTTGCTGCATTTTGTTTGGTGTTGATGGCTGCTGGTTGATGGTGAGCTATGAGGTGATGTTGGAGTCTTTTCTGTTTTGTTTCTTTTTGTCGTTTTGGTTATTTTCTTTTGGGGTTTCATGGACTTGGTTTTGTAAAGGATTTTTTTGGTGTGGGTGATTTGACCCATTCCCTCCCTTATCTGCTGCTTCTTCTTTCTAATAAATTTGGGGGGGGGGGGGGTTGGGAATAGCTTGACCATCGCATCTTTCTTGCCCCTAAAAAGACACTAAAAACTATAAAACCCCTAAAAACATTTCACAATCCTAAAAACATTTAAAAAACCTAAAACCAATCTACGAAATCTTCAAACTATTTAGACCCCAAAAACCATAAAGAAACACTAAAATACCTTAAAATTCCTAACAACCTTAAAAAACCTTAAAACCCATAAAACCCATAGAACCCTTAAAATCTAAACAACCCCCCAAAACCATAAAAATACAAAAATATCCAAAAATATCATTTAAAAAATAAAAAACTAATAAAAACACAAAAAGCCCATGAAAAACCTCAAATACCTAAAAATGCTTAAAAACCATAAAACCCTAAAAATGATAAAAACCCTAAAATCTCAAAGAAAACTCTAAATCAAAAAAAATAACCTTCTAAAAAAACCATAAGAATCCGAAAAAGTATTAAATGTCTAAAAAACTGTGAAAACCCAAAATAAACCCTTAAAAACAAAAAGAAACACTTAAAACCTATAAAATCAAAAAAAAATTCTAAAAACCATAAAAACTCTAAAAGATCTTAAAAACCTTAAGACCCCCTAAAAAAAACTAAAACCCTAAAAAATAATGAAAAAATAAAAAACCCTTCTAATAATAAAAAACATTATACCCGTAATATCTTTGAAAACAATAATAACCTTAAAACCCCCACAAACCCAAAAAAAACACTAAATCCCCGTTAAATGCCAAAAAAAATCTAGAAGCCATAAAAATCATTAAAAAGATCTTAAAATACATATAACCCTAAAAACCATAAAGAAAACATTAAAATATAAAAACACATAAAACCCCTAAAAACCTAGAAACCACTATAATCCCTAAAAATAAAAAAAAGTTAAAAAACCTAAAAACACTTAAAATCTCAAAAACCCCTTAAAACACATAAAAATCATAATATCCCACTAAAAAATTTAAAAAACCATATAAACCCTTAAAAGAGTTAAAAATAATCTAAAACACATAAAACCCCTAAAAAATCAAAAAATGAAAAAAACATTAAAAATCATAAAAACTGTAAACAACCCTAAAACCCATTAAAATCTTTAATAACCCTAAAACCATAAAAATCCTAGAAAATCCCTAAATATCACTAAAAACATAAAAATCCTTAAAAACCATGAACACCCCTATGAAAACATTTAAAACATAAAAAACATAAAACCCCTGAAAACCTAAAAAAATTTAAAGCCCTTTAAAATCACAAAAATCCCTAGAAGCCCCCAAAATCCATATAAATTAAAAATAATAAAAAATCAATAAAAATATTAAAAACCCTAAAAAACCATGAGAACCATAATAAAACCATAACAACATAAAAATACTTAAAACCCCAAAAAACCTAAATATTTCTCAAAACTATAAAACCCCTAAAAACCCTAAAATCATTTAAAACTCCCAAAAACCAAAAAAAACTCTAAAAATATATAAGAACCAAAAAACCCACAAAAAATAATAAAAATTCATTAAATTGAATTTTTTTAAAAAAAACTCTAAAAACCATAAGAACACTAAAACACTCAAAAAAACCCTAAATTCCAAAAAAAAATTATAAAATCCCTATAATCCTAAATATCCATAAAATTCATAAAAAGGCCCTCAAAATCATTAAAACATAACAAACCCTAAAACCCATTAAAAACACGAGAAACCCATAAAATCATAAAAAACCCTAAAAACGTAAAAACCCTATAAATCTTAAAAATTCTAAAAATCCATAAAAACCCTATAAACCATATAACATGTAAAATATACCTAAAAAAATTTAGACCCTAAATACCCTAAAAACTATATGAAAACATAATGAATCAACGAAAAAGTTAAAACCACTAAATAATCTATAAAATGCTAAAAATCCAATAAAACCCTACAGACCCTAAAAACCCTGAAAAACCATACACACCCTAAAACCATATAAATACCCCAAAAAACCACTAAAACCTATAAATAACATTTTGTCCGCTGAAAATGTTAAAAAACTCTAAAAATAAAAAAACTCAAAAAGAAACCAAAAAAATCCCCAAAAAACAAATAAAAATAAAAAAACAAAAAAAACCCCTCAGAATCCCTAAAATATTTAAAATATATAAATGTCCTAAAATTCGTTAAATATTCCTAAAAATGTATAATGCCCAAAAAAATCCTTAAAATCCCTTTGAAAAAAGTTAAAGCATAAAAAAATTAAAATCCCAAAAAACCTAAAAAATAATAAAAACCCTAAAAAACATAAAAACCCTCAAAATACCAAAAAACACTAAAAACCATAAAAATTATAAAAATTCCATAAAATTCAACAAAAATGTAAATCCCATAAAAACCTTTTAACTCCATATGAAAACCATAAAATCCAAAAAACACAAAAAACCCTAAAAATCCTAAAAACACTAAAAAAATTTGAAACCCTAAAAATAACCTAATAATTCTAAAAGCCACTAAAACCCATAAACATGCATAATGAATATATAAACCCCAAAACCCCATAAAACACCAAAAACAAATAAAAACCAAAAAAAAATCTTTTAAACACCGAAAAAATCATTAAAAACTCTAAAACCCTTTGAACCACTAAAATATTTTAAAAACCATAAAACCACTATAAACCTTAAAAAATAAAATATCCCTAAAAACCTAAAATTCTAAAATCCATTAAAATATTTAAAAACCCAAAATACATAAAATTCTAGAAGAATCCCTAAAATACCTAAAAACCTAAAATACCCTAAAACCCCTAAAAACCTCTTAGAAATCGATAAAACTCTAAAAACAATTAAAACCTCTACAAATCATGAAGATATTCCAACAACCATTTAAAAAAAAAACAACAAAAACTCAAAAACCCCAAGAAACCCTAAAACAAGTAGAAGCATAATAACATAGAAACACCATAATTACCCTAAAACCCACTAAAAACTCTAAACACTATTTAATCCCATAAAAAAGATAAAAATTATAAAAACATTAAAACCCTAAAAAACTATAGAAACCCAAAAAACACACAAATGTAGGAAAAAACCCCTAAAAAGCATTAAAAACCCCAAAACCCTCAAATTCCCTAAACCCCTAAAAACCACAAAAATCAATAAAACCATAAAAGTGTTAAAAAAATTATAAAAATGTTAAAATCCCAAAAAAACCTAGTGAACCAAAATGTAAAAAAACCTTAAAAATCTTATAATACCATAAAACATCAAAAAACCATAAAATCATAAAAATACCTAAAATCATACAAATACTAAAACACTGAAAACTCCTAATAAAACACATAAAACAACAAAACCCTTAAAACCCCTAATAAACCTAAGATGTTGCTTGTTGTCTGACTGGTCAGATGTGTGCTGGCCGTTGGAACCTGAGATTTTGGATGGAGGATTGGATGGATTGTGATGATACTGATGTTTATGCTTGGTTAGGTGATGTTGGTTGCTGTAATATGAGCTATAACATGCTGGAAGATGTCTGGTTTGGTATTATGGGATGATTCTGGATGTCTGCCTTGGTCGACTTTTGTGTTTTTTTTGGTACTGGTGCTGGATGCTGGTGTTGGCTGGTCTGGTTATGTGGATGCTGCTGGATGCTGGTGTTGGCTGGTCTGGTTGTGTGGATGCTGCTGTGATGTTTGGTATTGGTGATAGAGACTGGTGTTGGCTAAACAAGATGTTTGGAATCTGATGTTGTGTTTGGTTTTGTGTATTTTTTTTGTCTCTGTTTTCTTTTTTGATTTTCCTTTTTTGGGAAAATCCCCAAAATTTATAAAAAAAACCCAAAAAACATTAAAATCTATAAAAACCATAAAAACACAAAAAACAAAACCCTTATAAATCAGAAAAACACTAAATCAGCAAAAAAGTTTAAAAATACCCGAAATCCACTAAAACCCCTAATACAATTAAAAAATCACAATCCTTAAAACCCACTAAAACCCCATAAAACCCTAAAAACACAATAAAACACTAAAAAACATAAAAAAATCTTCAAAATCCCAAAAAACCCAAAAAACAATTAAAATCCAAAAATAGCCTAAAATTTAAAAATAACATAAAAACATTAAAAACCTTGAATACCCCTATGAAATCAATAAAAACCTAAAAAACATAAATAACTCTATAAACCTAAAAACATATAAAACACTAAAATCGCTAAAAGAAAAAAGACCCCTCAAAATCTCTAAAACCCTAAACATAATAAATATCCAACAAATAAAAATAACAAATCCCAAAAATCATAAAAACTTCTCAAACCCCTATGAAAACCTTTGAAACCAAAAAACACATAAAACCCCTAGAAACATAAAAAATACTAAAAACCTAAAAACCCCCAAAGAAAACCCTAAAAACCATAAAAACACCTAAAATCCATAAAAACCCAAAACAACATTAAAAACCCTAAAACCCACTAAAAACTATAAAAACTCTTTAAAACATTAAAAACATTAAAATACTCTAAAAAAACTCAAAGAACCTAAAAACTAAATTAAATCCTAAAAATCCAAAAGAACCACAATAAATTTGAAAATCCTAGAAACCCTAAAAATCCCTCAAAACCCTAAAAATCCATTAGTGTCATAAAATATCTCAAAAATTGAAAAAAACCCAAATACTACAAAAAACAACAAATTAATCCTTTAAAACATAAAAACTATTTAAACCCCTAAAAACCAAAAAAATGCAAAAAATTCTAAAAATCCCTAAACCCCTAAGAAACCCTCAAAACACACAAAATCCCAAAAAAAAACCCCAAAACCCGATAAAAATAATAAGAAATACCTAAAGAGTCTATGAAAAATTAAAAAACCCTATCAGTCCCAAACAAAACCTTAAAACCCTAAAGAAAATATAAACCCCTAAAAGGCCATAAAATCCTTAAAAAATCAAAAAACAACAAAATCCTTAAAAATCCTAAAAACCAATAAAAATCATAAGGTAGAAATAAATTCCCTAAAAATATTAAGAACCCTAAAACCTTGAAAATCTTAATAAAAACCATAAAAATATAAAAAAATCCCTAAAAACCCTAAAAAATGTTAAAACCCCTAAAAACCCCTAGAAACCACTAAATCCCCTAAAAGACACCATAAAACCTTAAAACCCTACAAACCATAAAACCAATAAAACCCTAAAAACCATAAAACACAATAAAACAATACAACCCACTTAAAACTATATAAAATTCTAAAAACGTAAAAAAACATTAAAAAACACTAAAAACCACAAAACCCTTGAAAAATAAAAAAACTCTAAAAACCAGAAAAACCAAAAAAACCCTTAAAAATATAATATTTCAAAAAAACCTAAAACCCAAAAATCTCTAAAACCCCAAAAAAACCCAAAATCCTTATGAACTTAAAATTCCATACAAATCCCAATAAATCCCTAAAAACACTAAAAATCCTGAAAAAACCAATAAAAATATTAAAAACCTAAAAAATGTAAAACTATTAAAAAACAAAAAAAATGTGAGAAACCCTAAAAACCCCTATAACCCTAAAAACATAAAACACTCAAAATACCTAAAAACCATAAAAATCATAAAAATTCCCTAAAAATACCAAAAATAGAAAAAACCCCAAAACCGAAAAAAACCCTATCAAAACATTAAAAATCTAAAATTTATAGACACTAAAAAACCATAAAAATCACTAAAACCCCTAAAAACAATAAAAATCAAAAAAACCATATAACCCATAAAACCCAAAAATACATAGAGACCACATAAAAATCTAAAACCCATTCAAAACCCTAAAAATATTTAAAACAATAAAAGACCTTAAACCGCTAAAAACTCAAAAAACCCTAAAAAATCCAAAAACCACATAAAAACCATAATAATCCTAAATATCCCAAAAAATCCCAAAAGACATAAAAACTATAAAAATCATAAGTAATTATTCAAAACAAATAACACTAAAAACCCCTAAGAACCTAAAAAATGTTAAAAAACATTAAAAACCTAAAAACTCGGGAAATAACTAAAGCCCCATATGTACGCTAAAAAATTTTAAAAATTCCCTAAAAATACCTAAATACATAAAAACCAATAAAATCGTGAAAATCCTAAAGAAAATCTTATAGACCTAAAAACCCTTAAATCCCAAAAAAACCTAAAATTGTAAAAACCTTAAAACACACTAAAAAGTATGTAAACATGGCCAAAACAATAAAACAATTAAAAACAATAAAAATAAATAAAAAAACAATAAATCCATTAAAAATTATAATAAAAAAACCCATCAATCTTTTAAAAGCATTAAAAAACTTTGAAAATATATTTAAAATACCAAAAAACATAGAAAACCCCCAAAGACAAAAAAATTATAAAATCTAAAAAGACCTCAAAGTCCTTAAAGCACTTATAATAAATAAAAAATTTAAACACCCTAAAAATATTAAAAATTATAAGAAACCCTCAAATCCCTAAAGAAGCCTAAGAAAATTAAAAAAAATGAATTGGCCTAAAACCCAAAAAAAATCAACTAAGCCCTAAAAATCTTAGAACCCTAAAAACCATAAAAACCCAAAAACCACAAAAAACACTAAAATCCCTAAAAATATTAATATAATAAAAAAATTGAAATCACTAAAAATTCCAAAAAATTTAAAAAACCCAAAGAAAACCATGGAAAACAAAAAAACACAAAAACCCCTAATAACCTAAAAAACTCTAAAAAAAATAAAATCCCTAATACCTGAAAGAACCTCCAAATCCCAAAATATCCATAAAATCCATAAAAATCCAAAAAAAACCGTAAAAACCCTAAAAAAGAAAAATCCCTAAAACCCCTGAAGACCATAAGAAAAACAAGAAATCTTAAAAAAAATTAAAACCACTAAAAACATAATACTTTCTCATACCCATAAAAAATACCATATACCCTAAAAAACCAAAAAAACCCCTAAAAACCATAAAACCCCCTAAAACCATAAAAATCCCCAAATCCCAAAAATTCCCTAAAAACCACTTCAACCCATAAACTATATTTAAACCCATAAATTCGTTAAAAACTATAAATAACCAAAAAAACTAAAAACCCACTTGAAATACAAACAATCCATAAAAATACTAAAAACCCTAAAACCCTTAAAAACCCAATAAAACCCTAAAAAACCATTAAATTCCCAAAAATCACTAAAAATAACTAAAAATTTAAAAACCCAAAAAACATGATGAAACCAAAGAAAACCTTAAAAACTTGTAAACACATAAAACCCATAAAACCATGAAAAATGATAAAACCCCTAAAAACTCTATAACCCATCAAAATCCCCAAAAACCCAAAAACCCCAAAAAACTTATTAGGTCCCTAAAAATTTCTAAAAACATCAAAAACCCTTAAAATTTGAAAAATCCATTAGAAAATCTTAAAATCTAAAAACACTTAAAACTCATAATAACCTAAAAATCGTTAACACCCCAAACAACCCTATAAATTCCACCCCACCCCCAAACCCCCTAAAACAAATAAAAATCCCTAAAAACATAATAACCCAAAAAATATTAAAAAACCCACTAAAATATCTAATGACCCTTTTAAACTGTAAAAAATCCATAAACTCTAAAAGACCTTAAACGCAATACAAAACTAAAAAATAAACTAAAAACCCAAAGAAATGATAAAACCATTAGACCCCTTATCAACCCTAAAACCCATTAATAACCCTAAAAATCATTGAAAGTATAAAAAATCCCTAAAAATCCCTAATATTCTAAAATAAGTTAAAATTTTCAGAAAACCCCTAAGAAAAAAATTAACAACCTAGAATCACTTAAAACACCTAAAAACCCAAAAATGCTTAAAACCGCAAAAACCAGAAAAACCATAAAATGTCTTGAAAAACATAAAACCCCTATAAAACCACTAAAAACTCTAAAACCCTTTTATAACCATTAAAAAGAAAAAAAATACAAAGACTCTTTTAAACACAAAAATTATGACAAAACCTTAAAATCTACAAACAAGTATAAAAATTCTTAAAAACATTATAAAACTTAAAAAACCCCAAAAACACTAAAATTCCAAAAAATCCTAAAATTCCTTAAAAATACATAAAATGGTAAAAAATTCTAAAAACCCCTAAGAAATCGTTAAAAACTAAAAATACATAAAACCCTTAAAAATCTAAAAGAGGATTAAAAACTTAAAAACATTAAAATCTAAAACCCTAAAAACCATAAAACCCCTAAATGTCATAAAAACAGGAAAACTACATAAAATCCCTAAAACCACTAAAAAATCTGTAACCCATTTAGAATCCTAAAAATTTAAAAAAAACTCATAAATCATAAAAACACTAAAAACAAAAAAAACATAAAAATCATAGAAACAAAAGAAAAAAAATAAAACCTTAAAAACAAAAAAACCCTAAAACATTCAAAATACATAAAAACCCTAAAACCATAAAATCCTAAAAATCCCTACAAATCCAAAAAAAATATAAAAACCTAAAAACCCTAAAAACACCTAAGAAGACCTTAGAAATATAAAAGAAATTTAAACCCAAAAACATAAAAATTTATAAAAACCCTAAAATCCCTAAAACCTCCAAAAACCATAAAAACACCGAAAACCAATAAACACAATAAAAAATAATAAAATCAATTAAAACCATTTAAATTCGAAAAATATTAATTTTAAAAAAATCTCAAAAACCATAAAAAAAATTAAATACCCAAAAAACCCCAAAAAACCCAAAAAAACCCCTAAAACCCTTAAAACCCTTAAAATCCCTTAAAATACTAAATAACCACAAAAATACTATAAAATCCCTAAAAATGTAAAAAACCCATAAAACTCTGAAAACACATAAGATAACATTAAAAACCTAAAAACACTTAAAATATATAGAAACCTCAAAATGAAAAAACCCTAAGACACCCTAAAAACCATAAAAATCTCTAATACACCTAAAAATCAAAAAAAATGAGACCTAAAATTACCTAAAAATGTAAAAAACTATAAGAACATTGAAAAAATCTAAGAAAAACATAAAAACAAGACATTTAGAACCCCTAAAAAATAGAAGAATTGAAAAAATTCCTAAAACCCCTAAAGATACTAAAATACATAAAAAACTCTAAAAACCTTAAAAACCCTAAAACCCCATAAAATCCATAAAATCCACTAAAAATCCTCTAAACATTGAAATTTTTTAAAAATCATTAAAAAACTAAACAGATTTAAAAAGTAAAAAAATGAAAATCCAAATGAAAACCATGAAAATTATAAAATCCATAAAAACACTAAACCCCACAAAATCCATAAAAACCCTAAAAACTATAAATATCCTTAAAAATACATAAAAATCCAAAAAAATGTAAAAAACCTTAAAACCCCAAATAAAACTTTAAAAGAATAAATATAATCAAAACCCCCCATAACCTAAATAATGCTAAAACCATAACAACCCAAAAAAACCTAAAACACTAAAGACCCTCAAAATCTCAAAAAACCATAAAAAAACCAAAAATTTTCTATAAATAACTGAAAACATTAAAATCCTAAAACCATATGAAAACCCTTAAAATCTGAATACATTTAAAACACTAAAAAATAGTCAAGCCCCATAAAAAAATACCCCAAAAACCCAAAATAACCCTAAAAACATAAAACCCCCAAAACCCAAATAACCGAAAAAAACCCATCAAAACACTAAAACCACTAAACACACTAAAAATGATTTAAACCCTTTAAGATGTTAAAAAACTATAAGAACCCTTAGACCCCTAAATAGCTCAAAAAATCCTAAAACCAAAATTAAACCATAAAAACATGAAATTCCTAAGAATCCCTAAAAACCCACAAAATCCAAAAGAAGCTAAAAAAATATAAAAAATCTAAAAAATCCCTAAAAACCCAAAAAAAACCAAAAATGATGAGGAAATAAATGAAAACCATAAATACCTAAAAACACATACATCCCTTAAAAATAAAAACCAAAATTCTAAATACCCCAAACAATATTAAAACCCCTAAAACCATAAAAACTATAAAAACCATAGACACCATTAAAATTCTATAAACCCATAAAAAACCTAAATTCTACTAAAAAGACTAAAAACCCTTTAAACCCCTAAAAATGTTTAGAAACTCAAAAAACATTATAACCCGTAAAAACTAAAATGGAACTTAAACCAATAATCCCATAAAAAACATAACATCCCAAAAAACCATTAAATACCCTCAAAATCCCTAAAACCCAAAAAATCCATAATAATCCAAAAAAACCCTGAAATCCCAAAAGTTTAAAACAACCCTAAAACCCAGAAAAACCCCTAAGTAAACATTAATAAACATAGAACACTAAAAAACCTTAAAAATAAAAATTATAAAAGCCCAAAAATCCCTAAACACCCTAAAAACTCTAAAAACCCCTAAATATAATAAAAACCATTCAAACCAATAAAAAGCATTACACACCCCTAAAACTCTGAAAACCATTTAAAACTATAAAAATTTAAATAAAATCTAAAAACCCATAAAAATACAAAAAAAAAACCAAAAAAACACATGAAATCTTAAAAATCCTCAAAATCCATGAAAATTCTAAAACTGATAAAAATCCCAAAAAATACATAATATTGTAAAAAACCCTAAAAACCCATAAAATCCGAAAGAAACTCCTAAAAACCAAAAATCACGTAAAACCACTAAAAACCCTAAAAAACTAAAAACCTAAAAAACACTAAAAAATCATAATGTCCATAAAAACATGAAAGACTATAAATCCATTTAAACTCCTAATAACGATAAAATCATAAAATACAAAAACACTAAAAATCATAAAAACCAAAAAACCAAAAGCACCTTAAAAACACTAAAAACCCTAAATTTCCCTAAGAGCACTAATAAACAATAAAAATTTGAAATTGTCATTTAAAATCCCTAAAAACTTAAAAATCTAATAACAATTAAAAAACATAAGAAAATCATAAAAACAAAAAATCCAATAAACAACTAAAGAAAATTAAAACACAAAAAACCATAAAAACTACCAAAATATCTAAAACCCCTAAAAACAAATAAAAACCCTAAAAATTCCATAAAAATAAATAAAAATGTAAAAACCCATGGAAACACTAAAAACCCTAAGGAAATCATAAAAAATAAAAGCACTTAAACCCCCTGAAAGGAAAAAATCTCTAAAACCCCTAAAAAACCTCAAAACCCCCAAGTACCTTAAAAACCATAAACCCATTAAAAATGTAAATAACTCTAAAACTCATAAAAACAGTAAAATAATAAATACTTATAAAACCCATAAAACCCCTAAAAATGATAAAATCACTAAAAGCATTAAAACTCCTTAAAATTGAAGAAATCATAATCCCCCAAAAATACCATAAAAACCCTAATAGCATGAAAATGAATAAAACCCCCAAAATCACTAAAAACACTAAATAACATAAAAATCCCAACAAAACCCTAAAATTCCTTACAAATGTAAAATATACCTAAAACTTTGAAATCCCCTAAGAAAACCGTAACAACCTCAAAATGCATAGAACACCTCAAAACCTAAAAAATTTAAAATACATAAAAAACATAAAAATAGTAAAATTCTAGAAAACCCCCAAAAAATATTAAGAAACCCCAAGAACCCATAAAACCTACAAAGAACTCTATAAAACCTTTAAAAACATAAATACCAAAAAAACGAAAGAAAAATAAAACCTCTAAAAAGGTAAAAAAAATGAAAACCCAAATAAACCATAAAACACCTAAAACTGTTAAAAAAACACCAAAACCCATCAAAATTGCCAAATACCCTTAAAATAAAAAAAACATAAAAACCCTAAAGATACTAAAAATTTAAAAAACCTAAAAAACCATGAAATATCATAAGAAAATATTAGAAATCTAAAAACAATTAAATCCCAAAAAACCAAAAAAATCATAAAACCTTAAAAATCATAAATAACCCTAAAAATCCCTAAAAACAAAAAAAAACATAAATATCCAAACAAATCCAAAAAAAATCCAAAAAAACAAAAAGAACCCTAAAACTATGAAAACTATTTGAAAAAAAATAAAAAACCTAAAAAAATATAGAACCCTTAAAAAAACCCCTAAATACCCTAAAATCCAATACCCATAAATTTTAAAACAATAAAAAACCTAAAACCCCATAAATACCCAAAAAACTATTAAAAACTCTAAAAACCCATTAAACCCGTAAAAATTTTAGAAAACTCTAAAATCCTTAAAACCCCTAAAAACATAATAAAACCAAAAAAACCCCAAAAAACCATAAAACCCCTAAAAGGACTAAAAAATTAAAACACTCTAATTCCCTAAAACATTAAAAACCATATATATGCTAAAAATACCAAAAAATTATTCAACTATAAGAACAGAAAAAACCTTTAAAAAACCTAAGAAAACAATAAAAACCTAAAAAACATAAATTTTCTAAAAATATAAAAACACTGAAAACCCTATGACTCTGAAAACCATAAAACCCCCCAAACTCAGAAAACACCTATGAATTCTAAAAACTATAGAAACCCTATAAATTAACCTAAAATACATAAAAAAATTGAAAACCCTAAAACACATGAAAAAACCTAAGAAAATCTTAAAAACCTCAAAACACTCAAAGCCACTAAAAACAAGAAAATGTTAAAAAACCTAAAAACAATGTCCATAAAACCCAAAACCCCCTAAAAACCATTAAAACCCATAAATCCCTGAAACCCCCACTAAAAATCGAAAAACCCTTCAAACCACAAAAATATAAAAATATTTATAAATAAAAAAACCCATAAAAACCCATAAAAACACAATAAATGATAAAAGCCCCTAAAATCCCTAAAATCCATCAAAATCCAAAAAATAGACCTTTAAAACCCATAACATTCCAAAAAAGAGACAAAATTCCTCAAATACATAAAAATCCATAAAACACTAAAATATTATAAGAAAAAATTAAAACCCATAAATCTATAAAAACCCCTAAAAATCATAAAAAATGTAAAAATTGTAAAAAACCCTGAAAGACCCTAATACCCTAAAACCCATAAAAACCAAAAAACCTCCAAAACACCTAAGAATCTTTAAAACCCTATAAATTAATAAAAAATCACTAAAAATGGCAATAACTATTGAAACGCTTAAAAAATTTAAAAAACATAAAAACCCATAAACACCATAAAAACTAAAAAAACCTAAAAACAAAAAAAACCATAAAAAACTAAAACCGATAGAAAACCCTAAAGCCCCTTAAAATCTATAAATCCCAAAAACCCATAAATATCCAAAGAATTCCCTAAAATCCATAAAAATTTAAAAACCCCGAAAAACACTGAAAACACAAAGAAAACATAAAAAACATAAAAACACTTAAGACCCCTACAAAACCAGAAAATGTTAAAAATCATAAAAACCCTTAAATCCAAAATAATGCTCATAACCCCTAACGAACCTAGAAACCTGTAAAAATACTAAAAATCTCAAAATTCATAAAAAATGTAAACAAATCTGAAAACCCCTAGAAAAACATTATTAACCTAAAAGCACTTAAAGCCCATAAAAAACCTAAGAACACTAAAACGCCCAAAAACCCAAAAACCCTAAAAAGGAAAAAAAAATAAAAACCAATAAAAATCATAAAAATCCCAAAAAACCCACAAAAGCTCTAAAATACCTCTAAAACACGAAAGCCCTTTAAAAACCTAAAAATGATAAAGAAACCATAAAACCCCTAAAAAATAAAAAAAACCCATCAGAATTCTAAAAACCATAAAAACATTAAAAACCCAAAAAAAACTAAAACCCTCAATATACCTAAACTTCCTAAAATCCATAAAAATTCTAAAAATCCTTAAAATCCCAAAAAATGTAAAAACTCTAAAAACCCTTAATAACCTTATGAAATTCATAAAAACCTAAATGTACCTAAAACCCCTAAAAACAATAAAACAATATAAAACCCCCAAAACCCCTAAAACACTAAAAAAATCCCAACAACCTCCAAATATCTAAAACCCTAAGAATCATTAAACCCATAAAAACCCTAAAAGTTATAAAAAACAAAAAAAAACAAAAAATCCCTTAAAACCCAAAAAAATATAACCGTAAAACACATAAAACCCCATAAATATTTAAAAACAATTTAAACCCTCCTAAAACATTAAAACATTAAAATAATTAAAAATCCCAAAAACACTAAAAACCATAAAGCACCTAAAAACCATAAAAACCCTAAACCCCATAAAACTCTAAAAACCCACTAAAACCCTAAAAACTTTTTAAACCCTTAAAAACGATACAAAACTTTAAAATTCAATAAACCTATAAAACACTATAAAATATCATAAAACCCCAAAAAATCAAAAAACCTAAAACACATAAATCCCTCAATATCATTAAATACCCAAAAATGAAAACAATCTTAAAAAATACCTAAAATAACTAAAAACATAAAAACACATTGAAAACCTAAAAACCCCATGGAAAAACTTAAATACCTAAAAACACCAAAAATTAATAAGAACCAGAAAATTTGGAAACCCCATAAAAACCATAAAACCTTAAGAATCCTCAAAACCTCTAAAAAAACCAAAAATCCAAAAAAACGTAGAAAGTACTAGAAATCCCCGAAAATAGAAAAAACACTAAAAATCCCAAAAAACACTAAAAACCCAATAAAACCTAAAACACTAAAAACCCCAAAATCCTAAAAACACAAAATACCCTAAGTGTTTAAAAGAACCTAAAACCCCTAAAATCCCTAAAAACCATAAAGACCCAAAAAAACCTTAAAAACCCAAAAAACCGTAAAACCAACTAAAATATATAAAATCCCTTTAAAACCCCAAAAATATTAGAAAACTAAAAAAAACTGTAGAACCCAAAAAAACATAAAAAACCCCTAAAACCCCAAAAAACCATAAAAACCTAAAGCCCGATAAAAATATTCAAAATCCTTAAAATTCCTAAAATCAATGAAAATATTAAAAAACCATAATAATCATTAAAAACCTAATACCCTAAAAACACTAACCAACAATAATATAACCTTAAAACATTAGAAAATATAAAACCCCTAAAAAGATAAAAACTCTTGTAACAGTAAAAACACTTAAACACCTAAATCGCTTAAATCCATAAAAACCATAAAATCCAAAAAAAATCATAAATATACCTAGCAATAAATAAAAAAATAAAATACCATAAATACGTAGAAAACAACTACTGAAACCTTAAAAACATAAAAAAACTTCTAACCCTAAAAAACATAAAATGCTCAAAACCCAAAAAGACCCTAAAAACCCCTAAAATCCATAAAACCCATTAAAAACATTGAAACCCCATAAATCCCATAAAAACCGTACAGCCACTAAACACTCTCAAACCCCTTTAAATATATAAAAACATTAAAAACTATATAAAATATTAAAATCAAGGAAATGAACAAAAAATGAAAAATCCCAAAAAAACCACAAACCTTTAAAAACCCAAACATCCTCAAATCCTTAGAAACCCTAAAAATCATAAAAAAACTGAACAAGTCGTAAAAATACCTAAAAACCTAAAAAAGACATAAAAACCTAATAAACTATAAAATGAAAAACCTAAAACTATTAAAACCCATAGAAAACCTAAAATACCCTTAAAAACCTAAAAACCATCAAAATCAATAAAAACCCTAAAACCCCAAAAAACCATAAAAAGCACTAAAAATCTCTTAAAACCTAAAAAACATTAAAACCCCAAAAATAACCCTGACAAAACATTAAAAAAACAAAATTCACTTAAAAAATAAAAATGCTAGAAACACTAAAACCCCCTAAAAACCATTAAACCCCAAAAACCCATAAAAATAATAAAAAACCACTAAAAACATTAATACTCTAAGAAATAAATAAAAATGATAAAGACATATACAAAACCCTATGAAACTAAAAAGAAATCCATGGACCCCAAAAAACTAAAAAACCCATAAAAATCTAGAAAACCATAAAACCATAAAAATACCCAAAATCCCTAAAAACGAATAAAATCATAGAAAATCCCTAAAAATACCTAAAAACATAAAAAAACTTAAAAATTGCTTAGTAGGCCAAAAAAATATAAAAGAAACTAAAACCCATAAAAATCTAAAACACGCTAAAACCCTAAATCCCTAAAACCATAACAAAATAAAAATCATTATAAATCATTAAAAACCTTCACACCCCATACAAATAATAAAAAATCCATAAAAGGATAAAAACGTCTAAAAACCTGAAAACCCCGAAGTAAAATTTAAAAACAAGAAAGCACTTAAAATCCATAAAAACACCTAAAAATACCCAAAAAATAAAAAAAACTATAAAACACCTAAATGCCTTAAACCCCCCCTAAAAACCCATAAGAACATAAAAACCACTAAAAACGAAAAATTCCTTTAAACCGCTAAAAATGTTAAAAAAATATAAAAGCCATATAAAATTTAGAAAAACTCCAAAAAACCATAAAAACCCAAAAATCGATAAATACTCCAAAAATCATAAAACCCATTAGAATCCCTAAATATCATAAAACCCATTAAAATGCTAAAAATTCCCAAAAAAATCACTAAATATATAAAAATGCTAAAAATACATAAAACCATTAAGGTAACCTTAAAAACCTAGAAACACTTAAAACCACTGAAAATCAAAAATGCTAAAAATAATAACAAACCATAATCCCCTAAAACCCTAAAAATCTCATAAATCCTAAAACCCCATAAAATTCCTAATAACCATAAAAATTCCCTTAAAGCATAAAAACACTAAAAAACCTGAAAACCCTTAAGAAAACATTAAAAACCTAAAAAACACATGAAACCACTAAAAATGCATAAAAAAGATAAAAACTATAAGAAATCATAAAAAGACCCGAAAAACCCTAAAAACCCCAATTTTTTTTAAAAACCCTAAAAACCCATAAAACGCTAAAAACCCACTAAATACTCTAAAGAACTATAAAAAACATTTATACCTCTAAATTTTTAAAAAAAATCAATAATAATAAAAACACCAAAAATTAAAATAACTTAAAAATCCACTATATACTATAAAAACTCTAAAACCCCAAAAAAACCCAGAAAAACATAAAATATTATTTAAACCAAAAAATCTTAAAAATTGACTTAAAATGAATAAAAGCCTAGAAACCAAAAAAAACATGAAATTCCATAAGGAAACATTAAAAAATAAACCCCCTTTAAACCCCTTAAAACCAAAAAGTACAAAAAAGCCTAAAATCCATCAAAATCCCTAAAAACACTAAAAACCATAAAAATCCTAAAAAATACCTAAAGTATCTAAAAAAATAAAAAACATAAAACCCGAAAAAACCCTAAGAAAAAAATTAATTCCCTAAAAACAATTAAAATTCCTAAAAACCTAAAAAACAATAAAAACCAAAAAGCCCCTAGAATGACCTGAAAATCCCTAAAACTCTTAAAACACTTTAAACCCCTAAAAACATTAAAAACCCTATAAAACCCTTAAAACCCAAAATACCATTAGAAATATTAAAAACCTTTAAAGCCCTAATATTCTAAAAAACTAAAAAATCATAAAAACCCAAAAAATACTTAAAACCCCTAAAAACCATAAACCCCTTAAAAATAGTAAAATCCCTTAAACCTCCTCGAAATTCCTAAAAACCTAAAAGATAATAAAATACTAAAAAATTGACACAAATCACTAAAAAACCCTAAAACCCCTAAAAATCCTTCTAATAACTTAAAAACATAATAAACATAAAACTCCTACAAAACTTATAAACACTAAAAATGATAAAAACCCTAAAAACAAAAAAAAACCCCAACAACTCAAAATTCATAGAATCACTAAAAGCCATAAATAATATAAAAAATTCCATAAAATTCATAGAAATGTAAATCACAGTAAAAAAAATTTAAAACCCTAAGAAACCCATAAAAACCAAAAAATAATTAAAACCCGTTAAAATTTAAAAAATTCAAAAAACCAAATAACCCAAAAAACCAAAAAAAACATAAAACCCAAAAAAAACAAAAACCTTTCAAACCCCCAGAAACCATAAAAACCATTAAAAACTCAAAATCCCATTTAAACATATAAACATTTAAAAAAACATTAAAAACCTTAAAAAAATAATAAAACCCTAAAATCAAAAAAAACAAAACTACTAAAAAAACTAAATCCCTTAAGA
>CAUJRU010000489.1:484009-593910 GCA_963277665.1 Viscum album
GTTCTGTACAATCTATCTTTATATGATCAATAGAACAACATTAAAAAAATAAAGAGTACCATTTTTAAGAAGGAATATTCACTAATCCTTCCATTGGATTTTGATTCATACAACCACCTAGGAAATAGGTTTCCCTCTTCTACCAATTCCCAGCATTAGAGTTCCCACCAGTTCCCATAGTTTTTGACATACTTCCTCTAATCATATTTTATGAGATATCCCTTTCTTATATTGTATCTCTATTAACCATCTTTATATAATCTAGTATCAAAATAATTAAAATCATTTCACTAATCTCTAGACTCATCCCTACTTAAAAAAAACTATTACCTTCACAGATGTACTTGCAGAAAATTTAGGTGAAAAGAAGACTAAATTCCTAAATTTATTTGCCTACTTTTTCACTATGAGGTTATCTTGTTTCAAACTAAAGAAAAATTTTGTTCATGAAATCAATAAAGTATAGGGTTATAATTTTTTGTTAAAAATTCATTAAAATATTCCCATGTCATTCATTATTCCGATTTATCCTGATCTTCTAAATCCCACCTATGGAATGCAATTTCTTACAACATATACATTGATAACTTCAGCATTAACATAGCTAGTGTGATAAGGAAATCAAAATTTAGATTCATCTTATTTGACCACACATTTTCTTTTCAAGTTTTAATCCAACCTAAAAAATGGTTGGATTCTTCTTTCAAAACTAAACTGAATGATCCAATTTCCATGGTCTATTGTTTATTTTCCCTCTATCCATGACCTGAAATTCATGGACAATAATATGAACCAACTATCGGTTAACCCATGTCATAGGTACAACCAAATTTGCATTAGCCTTTTTTAGTTGGTTTCTAAGGTTCCTACCCAATTCCCTTCACTATAACAAAAATAAAAATCCATTTAATATCACCCTATATCAATTTAAGGCTTATAAATTTAAAATTTACCACATCACACATATCAAAATAGGTCATTCCAAAATTAATAAAATTTCATATTCGAACAATTTTTGAAAATTACACTATGCTTTTGAGAATAAAACCATTTAAACTATTTTAAAAAATAAAAACTCTTTCACAAAGTCATAAATAATTACTCAAATTGAATTATGTTCTCTTAGTGGGAAGTAATTTCCATCAATACATGTTATGATCTTCTTATTGGAAAACCCCAAAATGAGGAGGTAACAACTCCTATATGTTCCTTAAAACAATCATGTTTTGAACACCCTATTAACTTGAGTTTCAGCATAAAGTGATTTTCTATGCCTTTTTATGCATCACATTTCATGTTACAAAAATCCAATATCCTTTATATCATCCCAATAGATGGACCAATATGATTTCAAGGTCAAGGAAAAAACAAGATAATACCATTTGTAACATCTTTCCCCTCCTCATTGTCTTGAAAAGTGATTGGGGAGATATTATCCCTCAAGTGAAATGCCCAAGACACAAAAGGTCAAAAATAAATTATAAGGGCCACATAAAAATAATTGGGTGATTATTTTTCATTTTAAGATAAAATGGAAAAACAAATGATATCTACAAAAACAAAGCTTCATTATGACACATGAGTACTAAAAATAAAGCTAATACAAGTTTAAATGAAAATGAAATATCAGAGTACAAGTTAAATCATTATGGCATAACCAATGGAACCAAATTAAAAAAAACCAAAATATTCTAAATAAACCAAAAAACTCCCAATATACTCCAATCTCCAAATCCACAAGCCCAACCCAATGTATCAATACTCATCACTAAAGAATTTGGATACCTTAATCTTACTTGTGTATCGATATATTTCATTGTCCAATGCACCATAGTCCCTTTGAAGGGGGTGAGTATAAAACTCAATAGTATTTCCCCAATTAATTACCAACTCAAACCACTATGATTTAACTAGTTTTTAGATTTATAGAAAATTATTTAAAAAAATAGAGCATTTTATATCCAAAAAAAATAATTTTCCAAGGAAATCAATCAAACAAGATATCAAAACATATATATTTATGGAATAAAATAAAAACTAAAGAATAATATTTAAAGGAACATCAGAAAATATATTAACCATTTATTAGTTATGGATTTTGAATAAACTTTTCCTTGTCCTCACACCTCCTCAACAAAAACACACACACAACCTTGGTGTTTCCATTGATAGTGGAACTACACATCCATACTCCTTCCCATTGATGGTGGTATATCATTACTATTATCCATCCCATTTGTAGTTAGGTATTGTCCTAGTGGAATTTTAACCTCATAATACTACATCATAGTAGGGTTAAAATTCATTTGATCTCCATTTATGGGGATAAAATAGGGGGAATTATCACAGGGGGTAGAATGCATGGTTGGGGAAGCGTTTGTGTAGAAAGATTTCACCAATGTATGTGTTCAAGGAGAATGTTTTTTAGTATAGATAATTTATGGGAAAAAAATGCATGGTGATGATCATAATAGGCTTCCTAGGAAATAGAGATGTGGTGATGGTCATCAGATAGTGATGATAGGACTACTAAAGCAGCAATGAGTAGAGCAATGACCTTAATATCTTATTGGAACATGGTATGCGTTCAGGAGAGTAGGTTTGAGGTGTGTTTAGTGTTGGTGGTTCAACAGCACTCGATGACTGATGTCGACTAGCATTTAGGTGTGATGATGGTCCCAATGGCATTACATGGGAGGAAAAAGCATGAAGAGAACCGATCAGAAAAAAAAATGTAGGTAATCGACCTTCAAGTCAGTTCACTTGCGTAAAATTCCATGATATATACCTATTGGGACTACAAGTTAGGAAATGGGATTTCACTTCTCAGAAAAAATAGGTGTTTGGTGGTTTAATAAAAATATGTAGGGGTATCCCTCCTACTTGTTCAAAATGATTTTCCATCTCATTCGACTCATTCCACACCGTTATAAACAAATCATATCAACACATTTCAATAAAATCATATCAATAAATAATTTACTTTAATCAACCAACCATAATGTTAAAATCACCATTTTAAAAATATAGAAAATGGTTTTCCAAAAATCTATCCAACTCCTATGATGTCTGAAACCATAATTCATATGAGAATTCCATCTAATCAATCCATTATTTTAAAACAATTAAGAAATTAAATCAATTGGAAATCAGTTATTAAATTTCTAATCAAATTTATCTAGAAGATAAGGAAAATACTTCTCAAATATAGTAAAAAATGAACAATGACACAAAATCATAAACAAACCAATTTAAATATTCAATATTTAAACTTAGATCTTGTTCCCTTCAATAAAAAAATCACATCCCTTATATATTGACATCATAAAACATGTATATATTACCAAATAACTAGATATGTGGTCCTAATATAGAAAATGGGAAATTATCTAAGGAATACGATGAATAATAAGAACTTACTAACAAATTTAGGTCTCTAACACACTTGGATTCGGCTAGTATTTCCCCCTAGATTGAAATGAATTGACCCCACTTCCTTGGGAGGAAGAGGAATTTTTGTTATGAAAAAATGAGTGGTTTAGTAAGTAAATAATATAATATTCACAATTTTCAAATCTAATTTTTCATGGTTTATGGTTACAACATGTGGTTAGGAAAACTGTGCACTAATCGTGTACGACCCACTTCCCCAAAACAAACCTCTTAGGGTTGGATTGAACGGTTAGAAAAAACATGCATCAACCATGATATAATCAAAATATTCATCATTTTATGGTTTCTAATATGAATCCACACCATTTGGATAAACTATGTACCTAATCGTAAACCTTTATAGTGTCCACTTTTTTAGTTGCACGGTTTCCTGGAGGTGTTTCACGGTTTTTATCTACCATACACAAATTGTGCACCTCTAAAAAAGCCTAAAAAATTCCAAAGCATTCTTGATCCTCAAAAAACATTACCAAAATATTTTATATACCTAAAACACATAAATAAAAGGTCATGTACAAGAAACATGGGGTTTTACATGCACAGTTTTAAAATTATTGAATTTATCCTAAAATTTGACCAAGTTGTATCTCATGATTTATAGATTTTATTTCAATGATTCATGATGTAGAAGAAATATGAGCTTATAAAATATAGGATTAATATAAAATACATCAATAACTCATAAGAAATAATGTTTTTAGGTGAAGAAAAAAATAGACCACAATTGATGTTGGTCTGATTTAAAGATTAAAGAAGATGGGAAAAGGGATAAAAAATGATGAACCTGATTTCTTAAAATTAGGTTATGATTCCAAATGATTAAAAATACAAGACCATATAAGATGTTCCCTAGGAAACTTTTTCAGCGTTCATGTATTGGGAACCTAAATCTCTACTATAAAACAACTGAGAAGGGTTATAAATGGTGGAAATAAGGAATAAATGAGAGAGTTGGCCACGATAGAACCCAAAAAGAACTTTTCTCTAATAAATCTAGCCACAAGACACTAAAAGGATGACCAATACTTTGATAAGTCAATAATTAATCAATAAAAAAATGATGCAAGGAAAACTCACCATAATAACATTACCTTCAGATATGATGTTCAAACAGTACAAAGGGGTGGCGATTTGTAGCCAAAGAGTGAAACAAAAGTATAGAACCTAGTTTCCAGAACTGAAAAATCCTAAATGATTTTTTGAAAATATTAGAACATTTTTGACTTTATGGGACAAGTAGCACACCCTTTTGGAATGTAAATATATATATCCCACCACTTCTGAAATTGAATATTCCATGGTGGGGTGGGCATGAAATCTAAATCCCACCATGGGATTCATCTTTGAAAGATTTTTTGGGCCTTAATTAATATTAATATTTGCTAGGATGCTTCCCCCAAACATGGGTATTGGGCCAAGCCTTGAAATTTTATTATTAACCAATTTGATTCCTCCTTTATTTTCTTGGTCTTCTCCCTTTTCAATGGGCCACTAACTCCCCACAAAAGGTCTTGGGAAATCATGTTCATTCCACACTCCTCATCATGCTTACCTTCAACCCCTTTATTCCCTTGTCTTCTATGATCATCATCAAACCCTAATAAAACCATAAAAATAAAAAAAACATAAAACCCCTAAAAACATAATAAATGATAAAAACCCTCAAAATCCCTAAAAACACTAAAAATCCAAAAAAAAAATTTAAAAACCATAAAAATGACCTAAAATATAAAAAACCTAAGAAAACATTAAATTCCTAAAACACATTAAACCCCTAAAATACCTAAAAATGATAAAAACCCTATGACGCCTAAAAACCCAAAAAACCATAAGAACTAAAAAACCATAAAACATAAAAACACATAAAACCCTTAAACCCCACAAAAAACTCTAAAAAATCCTTTAACACCAAAAAATTAGTAATATCTAAAAACTGTAAGATGCAAAAAAAAAAATAAAAAAAAACTGAAAAAAAACCATATAAACCCTAAAAATCCCTAAAACCGTCCAAATCCCTAAAAAGAGTAAAAAAACTCAAAAATATTTAAAATATAAAAACCCTAAAAACCATGAAATACCCTCATAATGCTTAGGAATACAACTTATCATTCCCTCAAAACCGTCACTGATACAGAGACACTTCCACTAAAGTGATTTCCTCATTGAAATCCAAGTAATAATCACAACTACAACATATATAATATTACCATTTTTCATTGATCTCAAGGTGAGGAAGATTTCACTTTAATATCCCTCGATATGAGAAAACACTAATTATATATTTACCCCACTTAAATTAAAAATCAATGTGTGCTACAGAAGATGGTTACATAGAAATAATAATATTTTATACACAAATTTATAGTATAACGATAACATTAGTTAAAAAGTGAATACAATAAGAGAAAAATAAAAATAGAAATTATAAACACAATTTTCTGTAGCATTATGTATAGTTATTACTTGATGATATAATTGAATTTAATATCATGGTTATATATTTATAATATTTTGTTACATATATAGTATTTTTCATTTAAATTATGATTCCCATATAGACTAGTGTGTGGGTTATCATTTCATATAAAGTGGAAAATTCTTGTTTCCTTAAATATATTTTGGATTTAAATTTATATTATTTAATTGATTTTACAACATTACATATAACATTTTTTTAACAAAATGTATAGAATTTGGATGTATGAAACTAATCGGATCTCAAGTGATTTTTAAAACAATTTGGATCGATTTTTATATTTTTCATTTAACAGTGCTTCAGATTGTTGTCTCATACACTACCCATGCTATGATTATGTTGGATGACCTTGGTTAATTCATATATAATTTATCTACTATATAACCAAATATATCTTTAAAAAAATACTATGTCTGGAATGAAAATTGGGGGAAATTTTAATATGAAAATGTTCATGATCTGAACGAGAGGATTGGATTAGAGAATTTTTTAGATGAATAGTTTCCTTTTATTCCTCATCAAGAGAAATAAAGGATGAAAACACAAGAATATTTTGATGCAATATTACATGATAAATTTCATTAAAATGATGATTCTTATAGGGTGTAAAAATTGAATGATGTTTCCATGAATATAGTATATCAATAATGTGGTAAAATGTAAAATTATGAATTTTTAATCTAACCATTTCATGGGAAAACCATTTATTGGATTTATAATACTCCCATCAATTATATTCTTATCATTTTGAATATATTACTACCAAATGATGCATTTATTGCCATTAACCATTATATGGAATGGAATATAGTTGATGAGATTGAATTTTCTAAAAAACCATTATTTCTAAAAAATATTGCAGCTTATTCTTGGAGGAAACTACTGAATGAAATGATTGTATAAAATGTGGCACATCTTGATGGAATCCAAATGCTAATGGAACACTATCCTATGTTCCAAAAAAATTAATGTGGAACATTCCTATTATTCTGAGACTTCATAATCATTTCATGCTTGATGAGATATAAATAAATATTTTATAGAATGATACCATGATGAAAAATGATAATGGTGTGTTTTTTCATCATGTAAATGAATTTTCCCAAAAGATATTTTATTGACAATATCTTAATTTTTTATTTTACATGTTTAATGTGAGGTTTGGTCTATCATGTGATGGTTTTAATCCATTTGGGAATGTTCTTACTTCACAAAAAACATTTACAATTTTAATAAACATTTATAACCTTCCTCTATGGATGTGTATGAAAAAACCATTCAATTTCATGATTATACTCATATATTTAAATTTTGATACTGAAAATGATATCTATTTATACATACAACCATTAATAAAATATTTCCAGAATATTTGGACTATTATTCTGTGAACATATAATGAATTTTTGAAAGATGTATTTTATATGTGTGATGTGCTTACAGGGATGATAAATAATTTTCTAGATTACTCAATGATTTATATATGGATCACGAAGGGAAAAATATATTTTTATGTTTGTATAAATAATAAATGATCCATAATACTTAAATATCATCACAATTTTAGTTTTATGGGACATCAATGATTCATTCCAATGGATCATTCATATAGTAATAATCATCGAAGGTTTGAAAATACCATGGATACCAAAAATCACCTCAGTGTATGTCTGAACAAAATGTGCTTACTGAATTTTACAAAGTCATGTTTTCATTTAGGGAGGTTCAAATGAAATATAGAAAGAGTAATAATGTTACCAGTGAAACCAATTAAAATAGGAATAAGAAAAGTATCATTTTTGAGTTCCTTATTGGTAAACCAATTTGTTACATCACTTATTATATATAATTAACATTGAAAAATATATAAGTGAAATGTTTCTTTCAATTATTTTAAATGAAAATGGAAAGATAAAATATGATTTACAATCTCAGTGTGACTTGGTTTATTAGTATTTTTTGCTAGAATTACATCTCATGTGTATCCATAAAAATATATATAAGTTATATATGCTTCTTATATGTTGAATCATATAGAATAAATCAATTTCTAGAAGTAATATATACTTATACAGTTCCTAATGTCTATTCAAGAAGCATATCAAAATGGTTCAATAGAAGAGACTTAACAATGAAATCATTGAATAATATTGATTATCACATTGTTCTAAATGAGTTGATTCTATTAAAAATCTAGAATGTACTATCCAATAATGTAAGGGTGGAATTTATTTAGTTGTCCCATTTTTATAGAGAACTTTGTGCTATGAAGTTTTCCAAGCATTTATTGTAAAATATTCTGTAAGAGGAACCATTTTTTGAGTTACTAAAAATAATACCGCCATCATTTTTTACATTTAGGTTGAATTTAAATTTCCATATACAAACTAAAATACTTCTTAGAGGACTTGTTTATTTTCATTGGATGTATCTAACTGAAATAAATATGTACACATTAAATTCTTATGTCCCAAATAGAAATCATCCCAAAGGTTCTATCAAGAAATGTTAAATACATCAAGACTGTATGGATTGTTGTTCAATGTATTTGTCTGATGTAACTAGGGGATGAAACATACCAATGAGAAATGAAGAAGAGAAATATGAGAAAATTGAGCCTAGTTTTCCATCACATCCCCAAACAAGTGGAATTCCCAAATTATATACATTGGCCACATTAATCCTTTAAGAGAAGAAGATGGTACAAAACACATTTTTGATTAACCATGAATTCTTTAATGAATACACAAAGTATATAAATTGAACATGTATTTTTTTCTCATATCATATAATTGTAAATATTTGTTAAAAGAATTTTATTTTTTTCTTTTGGGAGAATAAAAAAATTATAAATATATATCACTATTAATTATCTTTGAAAAGGATAGAGACTTTAAATAAATAATAGTTTCATGCTTCATTGAAATTGAAGGTTGATGTATTAATTTAATAAATTAATAAAATTAATTTTTATTTAATTTTAATATTGATTTATATTTTAGGAATTTATTTTTCTTACTAACTATGTCTCTGAGGAAATAATATCTTTGGATTTTGGTCTGAATTGTGTGGTTCGTGAATTAAAATCAATTTTGATCAATGGGTACAAATTTATTATCACTGAATGAGAAATGAACATGAGAACACAACATGATGGTTTTATGGTTACTATCATAACAGACTATTATTCTGATGCATTAAATAATATAACTTCATTTAAAAATGTATCTTATTATAGATTAATTGAGTAAATATTAATATTGTATTATTACTTTCATGGTTGAGTCACTATGATAAAATACATGTGGTTTGAATCGATGATACAAAATGAAATATTTATTAATGATTGTGGATTTTAAGTTATTGAAATGACACTCACTCTTAAAAATGATGAGCCATGTATATTGGCATAAATAGAGAAACATGTTTTTTATGAGAATCATCATTAACAACCTAAATTTGGTTTCATTATTAAAGTAATCCCAAGACATATTTTTTTATTATGGTGGTGAGGAAATTGACACCATACCTACTTCCATTGGCCTCGAACAATTTATTATTTATAATGACTCTAATAGTTCAATTTTCAAAGTTTATTATGAACTAGATGTTTCTAGGGGAAAGATATTGAATAATCCATATGTGTTCTCTGTTATTTAGGTTTTTCTGGACATGGGTTGTTAAGGTTGGTACTATTAAAATTTATTTAGTGTTGATTATAAATATTTTATATCCAATAATAACTTCATGTGAATTACTAATATATACTAGTTATAGTTTTCCATGAGTTTCATTTTCTAATATTGAAATTAAATTTATTTGAACCACCCAAACCAAACCAAACGAAATCAATTAAATTGAAAAAAATTTAAATTTAATTGAAATATATTAAACTAATTTGATTGAAAATCAAAACCAATGAAAAGAACGACATAACTAAAAAATGGAAAAATTTCCTGACAAAAAATATGAATCAAATAACCTAATAAAAAATAGAAAAATGACCTAATCAATTGATCAAAATGAAAAAATGAAAGAACCAAAATTGAATTGGATTCAATTGAAAATATAAGAAAACTATATCATACCCATGTTAAACATGCTAATTTTAATGTATTGGTTTTTCTAGGACACACCTTTTATGTTTTAATATTCTTCTAACTAAATATAAAATGATTTTTTATATCACTTATTATACTTTATTTTTTTTGAAAATTTGTATTACTTAATTGATTCATGCATCATCTTCTTTATTGTTTGGATTTCATATTATTTTTGAATCTAATATTAATTCCATTTGTTTTTCAAATGCATGAAATGGATAAAATTTAAGAGATACAATGGAAAAGGATAACAAACAATAATAACTGAATGAGAGAGATGTAATCCCTCCTTTATTTCCTATTATGAGTATTTTATTTCAAATATATATATATATATATATAACAATAACATATAATTTCATGTTATTAATTTTTTATTTAACTATTAATCATGATCTACAACCTAGGAGAAAATTATTCTCTAACAACCCTAGTAGTACAAGTGCTCAGCCAGACAATGTGAGGGGAGGTGGTACTGGTGCTATGTGAACCACATGGAATACCTTATCAGAACCTGTAACTTTCTTTGATATACCATCCATCACACCTTTTTATCCCACAGTGTTGTTAGAGGAACCCAGTATATTTAGGCCTCCTATGTTTTTACCACCATTTTCATCTAATCCTACTCACCTTTAATTCCCATATATGATGATGGTTCATACTCCCCATATATATTATACATATCCATCAATGTATATTCTATCTTATTTTCCTTCTTCTTCATTCTCACTAATCATCTACATTCATGCTCCTTCGACTTTTACTCTGACACACTTTAGGCTTCTCGAGTAGACATTGGGTCCCAATATTTCTGTACAGGTTGAAGATCCTACAAATCCCTTATATCCAATGGAACCCACTGATCATACGACCTCATATGTTTTTATAGAACAATAATAATGTTTCTCTACCAAAATTTACATTCATTTTAAGATTTATTGACCTAATATTTTTTTTTCTTTCACTACTGGATCTTACACTATGCAGTGTGGGAGTATAAGTATGCATATGGTGTAAAACTACTTCTCATAGCTAATTTTTGAGTAAAGTATGTACAATAAAATGATTGTAAATATAGGTTGAGAATGTAGGATTTTTATTGTGATTCTTTCTAAAAACTCTTACATCATTCCTGTCGGACACTCACCTAGAAAAACATCCAAATGAAGTAAAGGATATTTCTTGGGTACAAATATGGGTAAAAAAATCATTAGATTTAATGTTTTATTATTATTGTAATTATATAAATTAATATTTTGGATCCATATTCATTATATGTTTACCGATGCTATGACTGTGAGGATATTACAACTCAAGGAATTAAGTGATTTATGGAGAGAATATAATCAAATGTTTTATAATGGCTATAATTTTATTGTTGTTATGGATTTAATAGCTACACCTATCCTGAATTATTTTCCAGTAGCACATTGTAGGGAAATGATTACTATTTGTAAGAGTATCAATTTCATGGTATTATTAAAATTTGATGTTTTCTAATGAAAATTAATATGATTTTCATTAGTACTTAGTTTTTATTTTTGAAAATTATTTTTTAGGAATTGTTAGGAAGAAATAAAAAAACAAGGATGCTACGAAATAACTCCACACATTGGATGGACTATGATGCTATACCATGACAGGAAGATGGTATGAAAATGGTTTATAATTTTTCCATTTCAATAAATAATGGGATTAAAATTTCTTTAATTTTACATTATATAGATTCATTATAATTTTTTGAAAAAAACTATAATGAATAATTAGATAATTTGGGATATGCTAAAGGTGTAATTATTATAGGGAAGTGTAAAATGATGTTTAATATAGAATATTTTCGTGTGGAATCCTATATAACCTCTTAATAATATATGAATGTTTTATGTGTTAGTTAGGGTACTATTGGAAAAGAGAGTGGGGTGCCTCTTATGTAGTACTTGGAAAGTCATTGGTGGGGAATTTTTATGAATGATTTAAATGATATTAAACATGTTTGATCATTTTAGAAACGTAAAACCAATTAGAAAGATAATTTGTTGTAAGAATAGAAAATAAATACATTGAACAAAAATAAAACGCACCTTCTATCCATTAATCAATAAATTAGATGATTAATGATGAATAGTTAAAGTTAACCAATCTATTATTTCTTTGTAAAGTAATCCACTAACTTTGAAATATTGAAATAAAATTATAAGGATAGTCTGGCATAAGCTAAATCTTCTTTATAATCTCTATTTGAGTTGGTAGTATGTTCAAACAGTACATTGAAATATGTATATCCTACTTAATCTCTCAAACTGAATCTCATGAGATTTTCGGTCATCCTCTCTTGAAAACCTCTCATAAAATTCAATTTATTTTTCATTTTGAATCCATTGTTTTTATTTAGAACTTTCACATTATTTTTTTCTTCCATACTTCATTCCATTTATAATTGGGCTATATAAGTGATCATGTATTATTTAGAATAATGGATATATTTATTGGAACTTTCACATGGAATCTTATGAATTTCCTCCACCAAAAAATGCTCAATTATCATTCTTAGATTGAATATTTATTTTTAATCAGAAAAATTCCATCTTTACAGGAAATCTAGGCTTGTTTAGAATATTCCATAGAATTTATTCTTATAACATAATATAACTATCTTATTTTTTTATGGAACATTATTCTTATCCTTATTGGGTTTTATGCTTAATAAATTACTTTTGTAAATAACCCAATAAATCCAAACCATCAATTATTCTCTTATTCTCATATTCTAATTTTTGGGATTTATCTTCTCTATATTTTTTGGCACATTCTTAGATGAAGTTCACAAGAATTAATATTTACAAGAAATACCTTGATTCCATTTTCTACAAAATTTATCCAAGCATCCAAAACTATTTGAGGGGAAAAAAATTTTATCCCTTTTATGCGTACTTTACTTTACATTATCCTTTATTAAAATTGATGTTGGATTTCATTGAACTCTATATATTTATATATTATTCCAAAAACCATGTTATATGTGGACAAATATTTTACAGCTCCATAGGTAGCTAAAAAATATTTTTCTTATTTTAATTAAGTGTTGTCCATATTTGGTTCCATGATTTTTTTAATAAAAACACCATTATATTGGGTAATACATAGGGACTAGCTTCTGCCACACTTGATCACATCCACTATAGATTAAATTATAGGTTCCCCATAAATTTTCTTTATCCACTTCTATATTTTTTTAATCTTACACTATACATAATACTAGAATTAGAATAATGATAATTTTCTAGGATAGTTGGTACCTTTTTCTTTGAGATTTCTAGAGATTGATCATTAGATGATCTCAAACTCTTTTTTTCCATATGATAGAAGTATTTTTATCAAAAATTCAAACATATCACACATCATAGAAAGTGACACCAAAATCACAACACAAATCACACTGACACATAATTAAATCCTTGAGTTGATTAAATGGGTTTACTCTAAAATTATTATTTTAATATAATAATATACTCGTTATAGTGGAAATTGTTTTTAAATAGAACCATTAGAAAAAAATCATTCCAATAATAAACTAAAATCCTTAAATATATATTATTAATTTGTATCATTATTAATAATACTTAACCCGGAGAATTATTCATTTAAAATTTATTTTAGTCTTCATTTATTCACCTATATAATTTAATCAAATATTACATCATTTATAAATTTTATGTTACCATTATTATCTTTCTTTATTCACTTTAAACATGGTTATCAATAATTCCAGCACTTCGAAACTACATTAGAATGTGAATGTCACAATAAAATTATAGAATTCTAATATATAACATAAGATCTAGTTTTCCATGCCAAACAACTCACATGAAATTATTTAATCATTAAATAGTGAACATATAATATATAATCACAGGTTATACACAAAATAAAATAAATAAGTTTGAAATATTAAACCATAAAAAATATTCTTCATAGGGAAAGGGGATTTAGATCCGCTATGAACATAAATAATCAATAATCTACCATACTAGAATTATAATAGAGAATATTATAATTTGAAAGGGACCAAAAATCATCACATGCTTAGAAAAATATAGTTTTATTCAATCGATCACTGAGATAGGACTAATGTAACCAACATATTTCAAATTTGATTCAAAATAGTATAGAATTAAATACATGAATCTTACGTTATAAAGAGAGAATTTATGAGGATCAAAGTTCAAAAAAAATGAAAATAAGAAAAATCATGAATTAATTTCCAAAATAAATTATATGAAGTACATCATATACCCAAGTTATTCAACCCAAACAAGAAATTACATCATGTTAAATACCTTTTACATTTCAAAATTCCATATTATGAATTAAATAAATCATTTTAGATCATTAATGATCAATCACCATAAAAACAACACAATTAAAATGATAATTTCAAACAAATAAATAATATTTAGTATTATTAATTAAAATATTGACACATTTATCACCTTTAAAAACTATTCCATCAATTTACCCCTTTAAATCACATGGAATGATTATTAAATACCATATAATAAAAATTTCACAGCATAAATTCTTTAAAAAACATAATAAAACATTTTATTCCACTTAAGGTCTCTATTAAATCACACAACTCATTTTATTCCATAACATACTTAATTACCTACAGTATTCTAAGATAAACATAACCTAATTTCACATGTTTTCTCATTATTAAAATATAAAAAATAATGATATAAAATACCACTTTGTATTATTAGCTAATTTTATATGAATGAATAAGAAAACAAATAAAGTCAATTATTTTACCAACAATAAGACACTTGGGTGGTGAATTATAAGATCAATGATGTTTATGACCACCTACCTCAAGGTATGTTACCATTCCTCACAGTGATTATTAAAATGATCCCCATTTTAATTAACAAATAAAAGGAATCTAATAATAACTAAAAAAACTAGAATAAAAACATAACATAAATGAAACCTCTTTTTCATTTAACTAAACAATACAAAAAACAATATACACACCTTTTCAGCAAAAAAAATATTTTTAATCTTCCTAGAATATAATATATGAATTTTAGATACTCCCATTTAACTAAAAATTAACATTCTTAAACTAAATAAATAAAAAATCCAACTCATTCATGTGTCTTTTTAACAAAAACAAACACCAATATTGACTATATGCTACCATCAATATCCATCAATGAAAATTTTACCTTTCTTTTCCCTATTATAACACCTTAAAAATTAATTCTAAAAACCTAGAAACCCAAAAAGGATAACATATTTCATACATTTCACCTTTCCATTTTTCCATATTATATAGGAATTTAATATTGGTTAATTTTTTTAAATAAATACAATCAATTTCCATTATTCTACTTTTACATTGACCTTATATTAATGGAAATAATATATGTAAACATGAATCCTTAAATTCCAATTTAAGTTAATTTATCAAATAATTATTTAATCTTTTTCTCATTTCCTCGAATTTATTATACAAAATTTCTTTTGGTAACCAACTGATATCATACCATCACAAAGTAATCAATCATTATAGGAAATTACAATAAATCATCGAGTTTATCAATTTTATTTTAGTTATGAAATTCTTTATTAATATCCTACTTTCAATTATGGTTTTATATATTCAATGTAATTATAGAGATAGGTTTTGAATATTGAAGGAACAATGCCTTGGAAAAATTGTTTTTCTCAAGAAGAAATAAGAAAAATAAAATGAGGTAAATAAAACAACATAGTATAAAATTGTAAAGTTTTCGTTATTGATTCAAAATTTTACTATCAAATTTTCAACTAAATAGTCCATTTATATTTGTAATAGTATTCTATTAGGCCCTTGATGAGTAGAGAGTTGATAAATTTGGTCCAAATTATATATTTTAATAAGGGGTTGGGAGATGATAGCCATTGTAGTGTATGTTTTAGAATATGGAAGATTAATGTACTGACTATATTTTTCCCAACTTCTGGTGCTAGTTCTGGTAGCATCAAGTTGGAAACAACTGATAAATGAGAATAACATGCTCAATTTGAGGTAGAAGAGTCCAAAAATGGCCTTACAAGAGTGTGAATAGAATCAAAGGTCCCAGGAAAAAATTATAAAATTTATCAAAGTCTTATGCCCATCAATTTTATCAGATACTATCGTGGAAGGTTATCAATATATGTCGATGATGAATATGTTCTATAGTGCCCTAGTTAGTGGTTCTAGTGATGGTTAGGATGATGATGTTCCTGGAAATGGCAATGGTGATAATGATGGTGAAGATGATGGTGAGGATGATGGATATGATGACGGTGGGGATGATTGTAGTGATGGTGATGGTGATGAGGGAGAGATTTATCATTCACAATTTTACTGATATTTATGACATCTGGTGTTTGATGATTAGTTTTGAATGAATATATATGATGTTTTGAATGTGTATTATCACTAGTTGAATGAATTAATTAGTTTATTGTGTTACAATTGTTTGTATATTGGTTTGTTATGTAAGGTAATTTTTTTGGTGATTTATATAGGTGATTGAACAAGGTGGGGATGTTAATGTGATTTCCAAAATGTTGGGTTTTCTAGTGTGGTGTTTTTTAATAATGATAGCATGAATAATTGGATATGAATGACTTTTAACCATGTTAATTCATCATACCTTATTATGTATATGTTATGTATTAGTTTTAAAAAATTGTTATATTGTATTGTAGTTTATTTTTAGGTATTTTATTAGTTTTTTTAATTATGTTTATGGTATTGAAGTGTTTCTGCATGTGCTGGTGCTTTGGGAAAAGGTGGGGAGGATGCTCTATTTAATGTTGGCAGTTCTTGAAAAATGGAGTGGGGATCTGCTTTCTAGAATGGTGAAATACTCTATAATAAAGGTTTCTAAATGTTTTCTATTATTTAAAGGATTAAGACCCATACCACCAGTTTTTTTAAACCATTTTTATTGATCTATACCAACAGTTTTACATAAAGCATTGGTGTAGGCCTATACCCACACTATAACTCTCAATGGTTTGGAAAACCATTGGAGTATGCTATACCAATGGTTTTCTAGCATATACCAATGGTTAAAAATCATTGGTATGACCTAATTTATTAGTTGTGAGACATTAAAAACCCAAAAACCCCAAAAACCCATCAACCCCCTGAAACCCTTAAAAATAATAAAAACCCATAAAACCCTCTAAAATCCACTAAATAATTTAAAACACTTTAAATCGATAAAAATGTTTAAGACTATAGAAACCTTGAAATCCCTAAAAACAAAACCCACCAAACTATAAAAACCATAAAAACCCTAAAAACCATAAAACCCTCAAAATCCCTAAAACCCCTAAAAAACCATAAAAATCATAAAAATCCATAATATTCCTTAACAAAATAAAAACCTTAAAAAAGATAAAAATAAAAAACCCCAAAATAACCATAAAAACCCTAAAACACCACAAAATCAATAATAATCCCTAAAAACTTAAAAAAGAATGAAAACCCATAAAAAATAAAACCAACTAAAGAATCTAAAACCCCATTAAACCCATAAAATGTTCAAAAACTATAAAACATTAAAACCCTAAAAACTCAAAAAAACCCATAAAAACCAAAAACAACCATAAACCCATAAAAACACTAAAAAACCTCAAAATTTCTAAAATCCATAAAACCATGAAATTCCAAATAAATCCCTAAAAACTATAAAAACCCTAAAAACATAAAAAACAATAAAAACATAAAAAAAACTTAAAACCCGTAAAAACCAATAGAACCTCGAAAAAACCCAAAAACTCTCATAAAATCCCTAAATCCCAATAAACTCTAAATACCATTAAAACCCTAAAAAACTCAAAATAACCCCTAAACCCAATTGAAACCATAAAACATAAAACCCTATAAAACCAAAAAACAAACAAATCCCTAAAAATATTTAAACAATAAAATTCAAAAAAAAATCAAAAATTCCCCAAATATGTTAAACAACGAAAAACCATGAAAACCCATACAAAAACCTTAAAATCCGTAAAACACTTAAAAACTTGAAAAAACATAAATTGATAAAAACTCTAAACACCATAAAAACCATAAAAAATCCTAAAAACCAACAAAACCCTTAAATACCACTAAAAATGTAAAATACTTTAAACTCCTAAAATGTTAAAAATACTCTAAAAACCTTAAAACCATAAAAAATTAAAAAAAAATCCTAAGAATCCAAAAAACCCTAAAATCCTAAAAACCACTAAAACACCACAAAATCCCTAAAAACCCTAAAAACCATAAAAATCATTAAATATGCCTAAAAACCCTAAAAACACAAGACCCCCTAGAACCCTTCAAATAACCTTTGTAAAACCTTAAAAATCTCAAAACAGATAAAACCACTAAAAACCAAAAAATGCTAAAAACCCTAAGAGGCCCTTAAAACAATAAAAATCGAAAAATCCATAAAAATATAAAAAAACCCCTAAAAAACCATAAAACACTAAAAACCACTAAAAATCTAAAAAACCATTAAACCCATATAGACGTTAAATACACTAAAAAACACTAAAACCTTAAAAAGTCAAAAATAAAGAAACCAAAAACCCTAAAGAACCCTAAAATCCTCAAAATCTTTAAAAAACCAAAAAACAAGAAAAATCCAAAAAAGGTATTCAAAATCCCAAAAAACATAAAAAGCCATTAAAACCCAAAAAACCTTAAAAATTAAAATCACAAAAATCCCTAAAAATTCCGTAAAAAACTAGAATCCCTTATAAACCTCTAAATCCTAAGAAAACCATAAAAATATAAAAACACGAAAAAACATTAAAAAACCTAAAAACACTGAAGAACTTAAAAAAATAAAAACCCTAAAAACCACTAAAAACACTAAAAAAACTCTAAAATCCCTAACAACCCTAAAAACCTAAAAACCCATTAAAATCACTAAAAACCTTTAAAAACCTAAAAACAAAAAAAAACAAAAAAAATACAATAAAATCACTAAAAACCCATCAAATCATCCAAAATTTAAAACCCTCTAGAAAACCATAAAACCCCTAAAAACCAAAAAACCCCAAAAAACCCTAAAAGCTGTAAAAAATACAAAACCCCCTCAAAATCAATAAAAACACCAATACCCTTAAAAATATTAAAAAAATCACTTAAAAATCAATAAATATGTAAAAATAGAAAAAACCTAAAGAACCCTAATAAACCTTAAAAACCAAAAAAACACTTAAAACACCTAAAACCCTAAAAAATACTAAAACCCATAAAAACCATAAAACACTACCCCCCCCCCCACTCCAAAAAACCATAAAAACTATAAAAATATTAAAGTAAATAAAAATATCTAAAACATAAAAAACCCTAAAACCCTGAAAAACTTCTAAGAAAACCATAAAACCCTAAAAATACATAAAACCCCAAAAACCTAAATAATAATAATGAACATTAAGAATCCAAAAAGCACCCTAAAAACAGAAAAAAGCATAAAAACCTTAAAAATTATAAAAAATACATAAAGAAACTTGAAAACCCAATAAAACCATAAAAACACTATAATCCTTTTAACTCATAAAACCCCTCATAATCCAACAATAAAACCATAAAAATACTTAGAAATATAAAAAATACCTAGAAATTTAAAGAAACTAAAAACCCTCAAAAACCCAAAGAAAACAATAAAACCCAAAAAACACTTAAAACCTCTAAAAACAAAAAAAAAACTAAATTCTCTAAAACCTCAAAAAAAAAACCTTTAAACCCCGGAATCTCTAAAAACACAAAAATCCTAAAAAATACATAAAAATAAGTAAAGACATAAAAACCCTAAAAAACCTATGAAAAAATTAAAAAACTGAAAACACTTAAATCCTCTGAAAACCCTATGAAATACAAAAGTCTCTAGAAACCCTAAAAATACCCAATATCCCTAAAATCCCTAAAACCATAAATCCCCCTAGAAAACATGAAAAACCCAAAACCCCCATACAAATAGTAAAAACCCACTAAAATCTCTAAAAACCCATTAAACCCCAAACAAATTTCAAAAACCTCTAAAGAAATATTAAACACATAAAAATTTCAAAAAAACACCAAAACCCCATAAAAACCCTAAGAACCAAAAATCCCAAAAATCCCCCAAAAACCCCTCAAAAACCCCTAAATTCCCTAAAATCCCATAAAATCACAAAAATTCCCAAGGAATTGAAAACAAATCCCTAAAAATACTTAAAAAAAACCTTAAAACACATCTAAAATCCTATGAAAGCCCTCAAAATAAAACACATAAAACCCCTAAAACCTAAAAATACTATATTCCAAAAAAACCCTAAAAATATAAAAGCATGAAAACCCCTAATAACCTTAAAAAACCCTAAAAACACATAAAATCCCTAATCCACGAAAAACTTTTAAAACTATTTAAACCCTTAAAAACATTAAAAACACTAAAAACATTAATGACTGTAAAAAACAAAATAAATCCCTAAAAACCCAACATAAACATAAAAACCCTAAAAAACCTAAAAACCCTAAAAAACCTAAAAACCATCAAAATCCAAAAAACCCTAAAAACCATAAAAAATATAAAAACACTAAAAATAACGAAAATTGTAAAAAACCATAAAAACCTAGAAAACCCCTAAGAAATCCTTAAATAACTAAAACACTTAAAACCAATAAAAAACCATAAAATTCTAAAGATATTAAAATGCCAGTAAAAACTCTAAAAACACTTTAAACCCTTTAAAATTTTAAAAATTCGAAAAACCATAAAAACCCTGAATAACTTAAAAAAATCCCAAAACCCCAATAAACCATAAACACCCTAAAAGGCATTAAAATCCCCAAAATCACTAAAACCCCTTAAAATCCATTAAAATCATATTAAATCACTAAAAATACCTAAAAATTTAAAAAACCCAAACAAACCTAATTGAACATTAAAAACCTTAAAACACTTAAAACCCTTAAAAACATAAAAAATGCTTAAAACCGTACAATCCCTAAAACCATAAAAACACATAAAACCCCTCAAAATTCCTAAAAAACCTTAAAAATCATAAAAATAATAAGAAACATGTAAAAAACACTTATAACATAAAAAACCATAAAAACCCTCAAAAACCCTATAAAGTCCTTAAAAACATAAAACACTAAAAATTGCTAAAAACACTAAAAACCCTAAAAACCTAAAAAATCATAAAAACCATAATAACCCCTAAAAACTTTAAAACCCCATTAAAACAAAAAATTCAAAAAACTACTATACAATCTAAAACACTTTAAAAACCTATTTTTTAAAAAAAACTCAAAAAAACCTTTAAAACCCAAAAAAAATCCAAAAAAACTCTAAAAACCCAAAACTCCCTTATAATCCATATAACCATAAAATTCACAAAACCCACAAAAAATCCATTGAAATGTAAAAAACCTAAAAACTCTTAACAAAACCTTAAAACCTAAAACATTAAAACCCCCAAAAACCTAAAAAATTATAAGAACACTAAAAACACTAAGGTACCAAAAAATACATAAAACTCCAAAAAATTATAAAAAGGCCTAAAACCCTATTAAAAAATAAAAACCCAAAAAATCACTAAACCACTAAAAATAAATAAAATCCTAAAAACCCATAAAAAATTAAAAAATTACTAAAAATCCTAAAAAATATAAGAAACCGCTAAAAACCCTTAAGAAAAACTTTAAATATAAAATAGCGTAGAACCCCTTGAAACCTGAAAAAAAATACTAAAACACTAAGAGTCCCAAACGACCAAAAAACCAAAAAAAAACTCCATAAAAATGCTAGAAACCCAATCAAAATCCTAAGAATATTTAAAACCATAAAAATTATAAAAAAAAATTAAAAACCTTAAAAACTCATAAAATAACCTAAAACCCAAAAAAACCAGAAAAAACCTAAAAACCCAAAAAACCCTAAAAAGTCCCTAAAAATGATGAAACCCATTAATATCCTAAAAATCCCTAAAAATGTAAAATCTTCAAAAACCCTAAGAAAACCATAAATACCTAAAAACACTTAAAACACCTAAAAAAATAAAAAAATGAAAAAAACCTTAAAATTTCCCTAAAAACCCTAAAACCTTTAAAAACCACAAAAAAACACTAAAAAATTAAAAACCCCAAAACCCCATTAATACCCTAAAGCCACTAAAAACTCCAAAAATCCATTAAACCCCTAATTTTTTCTTAAAAAACTCTAAAACCCATAAAAATAATAAAACCTCTAAAAACCCCCTAAAACACCAAAAAACCATAAAAAACCAAAAAAAACCAAAAAAACACCTAAAACCCTCAAAATACCCAAAACCCCGCAAAACCGATAAAAACCTAAAAACTATAAAAATACCTAAAATTAAAAAAACCCTTAAAACCCTAAGGAAATAGTAAAAACCTTAAAAACACTTAAAACCCCTAAAAACATTAAAACAACATAAACCATAAAATCATTAAAAATCCTAAACACCTTAAAAATCCTCAAAATCCATAAAACCCAAAAAACCCATAAAAATCGAAAAGAATCCCTAAAAATCCCAAAAAATATAAAAACCAAAAAAATGATAGGAAAACGTTAAAAATATAATTAATATTAAACCCCTAAAAAACATAAAAATTATAAAACCCCTAAAAATCCAAAAATGACCCTAAAACAATAAAAACACGTAAAACCTAAAAAACCACTAAAAACCATAAAAACCAAAAAAAACAAAAAAAAACATAAAACCCAATAAAAACTATAAAAACTCTTTAAACCCCATAAAATGTTCAAAAAACCAAAAAAACCCTTAAAACCTCAAAAAGTTAAAGAAAACCCCAAATACCAAAAAAAAACCATAAAACCCCTAAAATCACTAGAAACCGCGAAAATCACTAAAACCCTAAAAAACCTAAAAAATATAAAAAACATTAAATAACTATGAAAATATAAAAAAATGTAAACACCCAAGTAGTAATTAATAAAACATTAAAAATATAAACACATTAAACCCCTAAAACATAAAAACCCCTAAAACCCTAAAAACCCATAAAATACATAAAAACCCTAAAGACCTTTAAATACCATAAATACCAACAAAATATTTAGGGACCACAAAAATAATAAAAACCCTTTGAATAACTAAAAATGTTCAAAACTCTAAAAATAACATATAGCCCCAAAAACTCAAAAATCTAAAGACTTAAAGACCCCACAAAACCCTTAAAAACCTAATAGTCCCAAAAACCCTTTAAAACCATAAAATTTCTGAAAATTTTGTAATGATCCATAAATATGTAAAAAAAAATAAAACCACTTATAATCCCTAAAAACACATAAAATCCCTAATAACCTAAAACCCCTATAAAACCTAAACACCACAAAATCAACTAAAAATCCTTGGTTGGTTGTGAGATTCTAGTTTCTGATGATTGCTGAATGATGGTGATTCGTATGTTGGATCTCCTTGGTGAGGAGGTGTTTGATGCTGGATCATGTGAGATTGTATGTTGGTCGCTACTTGGTTGTGAGCTCTGGATGATGGTTTCTTCTTGGATGGGAAGTGAGGAAGGGGATATGGAGCTTCCGAATGCTGAAGTTGGATGAGAAGGTGCTGAAAATGCTGTTATGTTTGGTCCTTAGAGTCTTTTCTTTTATTTGTTTTTCTTTTGGGGATTGTTTTTTGGGATGGGGTTGATGGACCCTACCCCTCCCCATTCTGTAGTGTCGCTTCTCATGTCTTTTTTTCTAATAAACTTTGGGAGGACCAGGAATAGCCTGGTCCTGCGCCTCTTCTACCCTAAAAACCCTAAAACCCATGAAAAACATAAAAAATCATTAAAAATACTAAAAAATGTAAAAAACATTAAAACCCCTAACAACCGATAAGAAACCCATAAAAACGTAAAAAAAATTTAAATTGCCTAGAACCCAAAAAATCTCTAAACATCTTAAAACAACAAAAAATACCCTAAAAACCCCTAAAAACCATAAAACCCACTAAAATCGCTAAAACCCCTAAAACCACCTAAAATACCAAAAAACACAAAAAACTCCATGAAACTATTACACTGCGAAAAACATTAAAAACTCCAAAAATATAAAAACACTAAAAACCGAAAAAACCATGAAAAGCAACAGTACCCAAACAACACTTAAAATCCGTAAAAACCCTAAAAAATAATTAACGTCTTTAAATCCCTTAAAATCAATAAAAATGTAAAAATTTTAAAAACCCTAAAAACCCCTGGGAAAACCTTAAAAACCAAAAATCACATAAGATCCCTAAAAAACCAAAAAACGTTAAAACCCCAAAAAAAGTAATCACCATTAAAACCTATATGACATTAAAAACCCCATAAAACCATTTAAAATTCTAAAACCCATTAAATCCCTAGAAATAGAAAAAACTCTAAAAACATTAAAAACCCTAAAAACTCAAAAAAAAAAACTAAAATCTAAAATACCATAAAAACCAGAAAGCCCCCAAAAAACCTTAAAACACAGAAAATCCAAAAAATATATAAAAATCATAAAAAATCACTAAAATCCCTAAAAACATAAAAAACCATACAAACCATGAAAAACTATATGAAAACCATAAAAAAGTAGAAAAATATAAAACCATAAAAACCCTATGAAATTATAAAACCTATGAAAAACACTAGAAACCCGAAAAACCTAAAAACCCATAAAACCCCTTAAAATCCCTAAAAACCCTAAAAACCCAAAAATTGCAAATAATACCTAAAAACCCAAAAATTTAAAAAAAACCCCCAAAAACACAGAAAACCCCTAAGAAAACATTAAAAATCTCAAAACACATAAAACCTCTAAAAACCTAAAAAGGAAAACCCTTAAAAAAAACCTATAAATCCATAAATTCCATAAAACCCATAAAAACCATAAAAATCCTAAAACTAAATAAAATCCATAAAGACCCACTAAGGAAACTAAAATTGATTTAAACCTATAAAAAATTTAATAAAATATAAAAAACAATTAAAATTGTAAAAACTAAAAAACCCGTTAAAAAATCTAAAACCCCAATGAACCAATAAAAATACTAAAAAATACAAAAAATTAAATGTATAAAACCATACAAACCCAAAAAACCCTAAAACACTTAAAACCCATAAAAAACATAAAACACTAAAAACCGTAAAAAAAGGAAAAACCTAAAAATACATAAAAACCCTCAAAATCCCTAATGACCAAAAAACTTAAAACTTTTAAAATAGCCCTAAAATCCCTAAAAATTTAAAAAACCCTAAACCCCCTTAAAACCTTAAAAATATAGAAAAAATAAAATCCCTAAAATATAAAAACACTAAAACCCTAAAATACCCTAAAAGACCCTATAACCCCCTAAAAACCACAAAACCCATAAAATACTTAAATCCCCCAAACCCCAACAACTTCCCTAAAACCCAATAAAAACTCTAAAAACACATTAAAATCATATAAATATTTGAAAAACAAAAAAATAAACCTCCTAAAACTAAAAAAACCATAAAACCCCCAAAAATCCTTGAAACCCCTAAAAACCCTAAAAACCCTAAAAATCCTTAAAAAATTAAAAACTATAAAATCCTAAAAAGTGCCTAAAAACCCTAAAATGTAAAAAACTAAAAGCTCTGAAAAAAACCTAAGAAAATAATAAAAACCTAAGACCCTTTAAACCCCTAAAAACCCTAAAAAATGTTAAAAACCCTAAAAATATCAAAAACCCTAAAAACCTAAACACCCTAGAAACAATTAAAAAGCCTGAAAACCGATAAAATCTCTAGAAACAACAAAAAATTTAAAAAAACTTTTATATACCTAAAAATATTTAAAAACTCTAAATACTTTAAAACCCCTAATAATTAGAAACAACCCTAAAAAATCCAAAAAAAACATAAAAACTCAAAAATCCTAGAAAACCCCCTAAAAGCGTAAAAATTTCTAAAAAACCTAAAAATTAGAAAAAACCAAAAAAGATAAAAAAAATTCCAAATAAAACCCAAAAACCCTAAAAATCCCAAAGAAATCCACAAAAACATACAAAACTCTAAACCCCTAAAAACCTAAAAATGGTAAAAAACCTAAAAACTATAGAAAAACCCTAAAACCCATTAAAAATTACTGAAAAACCATTAAAACCCTAAAACATCTGAAAATTATAAAAACTCTTTGAACCAAAAAAACCATAAAAAATCATAATAACCGTAAAACCCTAAAAAACACAAAAACCAATACACACCCAAAAAATCATAAACCCCTAAACACCGCTAAAACCCCTCAAAATCTCTAAGAACCCTAATAAACCATAGATGTCCTAAAAACACCTAAACACCATAAAAATATAAAAAACCTCCGAAAACCCCTACGAAAACCATAAAAACCTAAAAATACTTAAATCCCGTAAAAAACTAATAAACACTAAGAACCCTTAAAAAACATAAGAACCCTAAAAACAAGTAAAAACATAAAAAACCCTAAAACCCCACTAAAAACTCTAAAAACCATTGAAAACCCTAGAAACATTTAAAAACTATAATTACCCATAAAAACCCTAGAAACTCAAGAAAACCTTAAAAAAATTATAAGAGCCCTAAAAATCATAAAAATGTAAAAATACCAAAATACCCTAAAAACTAATGAAAATACTAAAAATACCTAAATATATAAAAAACCAAAAGACCTTAAAATCCAACAAAAACCATAAAAACATAAAATAGTAAAAACCCCTAAAACCCAAGAAAATGATAAAAACCCTAAAGACCAAAAAGAGACCCTAAAAGCCCAATGACACATTAAAAACATTAAACCCCATAAATATTTAAAACCCATAAAATCCAAAAAAACTACCAAATACTCTAAAAACCCTTTATCCCACTAAAAACATTAAAAACTTTAAAAAAATTAAAACTATAAAAACCCAAAAACCCCCCCTAAAACACCAAACAAACCATAAAAACTTTAAAACCTCCCAAATAGTAAAAACCCACAAAATCCTTAATACCATAAAAATCCTAAAAAAGCCCTAAAATCACTAAAAGTATCAAAAATATCTAAAAACTCTGAAACCTCATAAGAAAAAAATAAAAACCATAAAACACTTAAAATACCTAAAATTACTAAAAATAGATAAAAATACTTAAATGTCTTTTATACCTTAAAACCCCTAAAATCCCTCCAAATACCTCAAAATCAACAAAAAAGAATAAAAATACAAAAAAAAATCCCAAAAAACCTATAACTCTAAACAACCCTAAAAACCTAGAAAAACCCAAAAGAAAACCTTAAACAACTAAAAAACTAAAACCAAAAAAATCCTTAAAAAATATAAAAACCAAAAAACACTAAAAAAATATAAAAACCATAATCCTCTAAAAAAATTATTTAATAAAAGTGGTGACAGGAATTGGTCACCCAATTCATGCCCCAAAGGAATTTATTGAATGAAATGAAAGTTACAAAGAAATAATTAGGTGTAAAGAGCTTACACCAACAGGGGATTGAGGGAGGGATACAATCTGTGACTTCAATGAGAAACAATCAGAATGATGGAGTTGAAAAAGTCATGTCATCAACCTATCCAAAACAAATTACTCTAGAAGGGGGCATTAGGCTGCCCATTGAGAGAACCACAACCACAGAGAAAGCTACAAGACTTTTAAATTTGATATTACTATAACATCAGCAACATATGTCCATTGCTCATATATCTTGACATGAAAACAGACTGTGGAACGAATGATCATGCCTTTGTTAATGTCGCAGCAACCAAAACATCTTGATATCCACTATATTTTTATTTTGATGCATGACATGTCAAAGGGTGAATAAATATTCCTTGAGACTCCTTATCAAACAGTTATTGCACAGGCAAAAAAATTCAAGGATTTCATATAACCAACTTCCTTTCTGTCACTTTCACCCCAAGTTTGTCTGGTCTTTCTCATTGGCTTGGAGAAGGAAAAAACAGCTTTGACAGGCACAGATCCACCAGACTGAGCAGCACTAATTAGAAAAATCATTGTCAGCACATCCCCAGAAAATACTTTTTCACATTTCAGAATTGAAAAAATGCCATAAAAGCAATTATATAGCAGAAAACAATGAAGAAACTATAGAGACGGACACACCAGTCCCATGGCTACCCAAAAAACCTTGAGAAAATAAGATCAAATGAGCAGTAAAAGTCATTACCAAGGGATTACTCTAAAGTTGAAATCAATATTCATCTTGAGAAAACAGGATCAACTGATGCCTACAAGGACCAATTTGCGATTTTTAGGGTGGCCTAGAGGAGACGAAATGAAGTGATTATGTTCATAAGAGAAATTATTCATTATGTATAGGATGGTCGCAATGCTTCCACCTTCAGTCGGCAACCCCTTACGCTGCATGGAGGAATGGTCGCCATTCACAAGATGATTTAGACTACTTCACGAATTCAGACAGGTTCGTTGTGGAATGATGTTAATGATCTAACATTATTATGCTCTATTGGGGTTACTGACCGAAGAAAGAAACCAATGGTCCAGAGGTTGGTTATATGGATTCCTCTTGTTAGAACATGGTTGAAAGTCAATGTAGATGGTGAAACACTAGGAGCTCCAGGGCCCTTGAGGTGTGGCATTGTATTTCATACTTCTATAGGGTTCGTCAAGGGCTGCTTCTTTAATTTTATTGGGGATGGTTGTGCTTATGAAGTGGATCTTTGGGACATTATAAAGTCTATGAAATATGTGAACCGTTTTGGGTGGAAGAGGATTTGGATTGATTCGGACTCAATTCTTGCGGTTGCGGCTCTTAAGAATTTTTTCCGGGATGTCCCATGGCGACTACTCTCACATTGGATTGAGTTCCTTGATATCTACCAGTCCCTGAGCATCTGTGTGTCTCATGTTTAGTGGGAGGAAAACTCGGTGGTAGATTCTCTCTCAAAAAGGGTGACAGATGAATGATGCTCGATGTGGTCCTTTGTGTCCCTATCTTTTTATTCTCCCTTGGTTGACTCTGATATGAAGGGTGAGATTCACTCTCGCCCTTGTTGACCCATCTTGTAATTGTCTCTTTAGGTTTTATTGAATTTTGGGGGCTAGGATTTCCTATCCCTAAGCCTCTTCCACCCTATGAAAATCATAAAAACCTAAGACACCCAAAACCCCTAAAAACGTAAAAATGCTAAAAACCCTAAAACCCCCTTAAAAGACAATAAAAACCCTAAAACCCAAAACCCAAAAACCCATAAAACCATAAAACTGAAAAAAATACTCTAAAACCTGTTTAAACCCCTAAAAATGTTAAAAACTGTAACATTCCTTAAAATCCATAAAATTTTAAAAACCCTAAAAACCCTAAAAATCCCTCAAAACCGTGAAATTCACCAAAAACCCTAAAAATAATTAAAAACCTAAAAAATCCATAATCATTTTTAAAAACATAATAAAATACCTAAAACCTTGAAAAACCCTAGAATACCTTAACTACCTTAATACACATAAAAAACTCAAAACCTAATAACCATAAAACCCCTAAAAAACACTACAAAGACCATAAAACCCAAAAAAAACAGCAAAAAACCAAAAAACCCCTAAAACCCTTAGACACCCTAAAAACCATAAAAACTGCTAAAAACTCAAAAACCACAATAAACCCCAAAAAATGTAAAAAAAACTCTAAAAAACATTAAAACCCTAAAAAATTAAGGAAACCCTAAAATCCAAAAAACCCGTAAATACCCAAAAAACCTTAAACCCCCTCAAAATCCCGAAAAACTGTAAACATACATAAAAATCCTAAAAATTCATAAAACCCCAAAAAACATAAAAATCACTAAAAATTGTAAAGAAACTAATAAAACCATAAAACCCTAAGAACACTTAAAATCAATAAAACCCTAAAAATGATAAATACCATAAAATCTCTAATAACCCTTAAAATTATCAAAATCACTAAAACCGTAAAAACCCATAAAAACAAAAAAACCGTAAAAACCCTAAAAACACTAGAAAAATCTAAGAATACCTAAATAAACTAAAACAGTTAAAACCACTGAAAACCTAAAAAAGGCTAAAAACCCCAAACCTTGTAAAAAGGCCATAAAATCCTAAAAAACATAAAATCACTAAAAATCCTTAAAACCCTAAAAACCCTAAAAACCGTAAAAACTGATAAAAACCCTAAAAATCACAAAAATAGATAAAAAACATTAAATCAAAAAAAATCTTAAAACCTATGAAAAATAATAAAAACCCTAAAACCTTGAAAAAACACTAAAAACCCGAAAAAAACATAAAACCCCAAAAAATATACAAAATACTTAAAAACCCTAAAAAACATCAAAATCCTAAAAAATACATTAAAATACCTAAATACATAAAACCCCTAAACACCCCAAAAAACTCTTCGAAAACATTAAAAATCTAAAAAAATTATAACCCATAAAACCTAAAAAACTCTGATAACCATAAAAAATCCCTAAAACCACTTAAAAACCCTAAAATCCTAAAAACCCATAAGAATAATAAAACCCTTGATAATATCCTTAAAAATGTAAAACCACTAAATTCCTTAAATAACTTTAGAATAACTTAAAATTATAAAAATACTTAAACGTTTAAAAAATCCTAAAAATGCTAAAAACCTTAAAACCCCAAAAATGACCCTAAAACCCTAAACCCTTAAAAAACATAAAATCATAAAAATAACATAAAAACTCTAAAAGTAACTAATTACTCTAATGATTTTTCAAAATACTAAAAACACTAAAAACATTAAAACCATAAAAACTCAAAAAAAAATTAAAATGAATAAAATAAGAAAACCCCAAAACCCCCATTTCCACGAGTTGAGATTTTCCCTATGGTGCCTATCCTTCATGAATGACGTTCACATATCCATATCTCAATTTAAAAGTTTAATGAAGCATTAATTCTACATAATATGAGTTTGGTTGCTAGATTCCTAAACTCATGCCCTCTGGTGGACATCATTGACAAATGTATCTTTGAATGTTGGGATCTGCAAGATCGTGCTACGGTGTATCTTGTTGATAGATTCCATTTTCTAATTTGATTTCCGTTTGTGGAATATATTATCCATTTCTGGTCTGCAGCTTCTCAAAAACGCGATGGTGCCCGTTTATCACTATTTCAGTGGAATTTTGATCTTAACTTGAGCTGTGATTTTCCAATGGTGGGAACCTGGGTGAGATTTCTAGAACCTCTAATCCCCTTCCAAAATTTGTCTATTATTTAGATGTTGGGGAATCTCGTGGGAAGGTTCTGTTGTGTGGAAAGTAGGACTCGGGCTATAGGCCATTTTATTTCTCCAATAGATTTTATTGAGGTGGATGCTTGCAAGGCACTTCTATACTTTCTGTGGATCGCTGTTGGTGGGGAGCTCCGATGGAGGAAACTGGTGAATTATGTGTCATGGGTTGATTTTTTTACTCTATTCAGTATCTTTTTCATGATGAAAAGGTCTATATGAGATACTTAAGGGGATCTAATGTTTTGAATATTTCTTGGGGGGCATGGTGAAGGAAGTCAGAATTCGGGGGGGGGGGGGGGTGCCTATCAAAGCAATTCAGTGCTTGCCTCCCCAACGAAAGGTTTGGGAAAAATTTTCATGTTTGAAACATGATTTAAAATTTAGTGGTGGTAAGTAGGAGGCAAGGGCGGGTGCCTTGGGGTTGGAGAATCTAAATAACAGTAGTGGTGATGAAGGTGGTAATGCAATGGTCATGCATTTGGATGATAGTAGTAACAGTGTGTAGGCTGTCAACAGGGAGGCACATGTTCAGAGTGATACTTATTTTTTTAAAAGTTTTGAGTGTATGGTGTCTATTGATATAGAGGGTGAATCCAAGATATAGGAGGATGGGGAGGTTTAAGGGATGATGGAAGAACAAGGAGATTTGCCTGGATAGGATAATGGGATCTTTGTCATCCATGAACAGAATGGGTTCCATGATATCAGTGTGGTTGAAGCTGTTATGTGGGATTTGGGATGCAGTTTAAATTGGGGTGATAAAGTGCAGGTTCTTCTAGCAGAGATTAATGTGGAGAAGGGGGAGGATGGGGTTAAGGGTGTGGCTGGATGTAGGCTTTCTGGCCTCACTATGAAATTTTCTCAGGCGGTACTTGATGGAGCTGTTTCTGGTGAACCTTGTTGTGTAGAAGGGTATGGGAAGGTGGATGAGCAGGGGGAGAATATATTAAAAGAAAGGTGAAGGAGAAGGGGGAGGGTGCTAATTAGAGAGATGTGTCTTAGTCTGGTCAGGAGCTGGGGGAGGCGACAAAGTAGGGGGAGGTGTCTGAGCAAGGGGAGATGGTTGAGCCGTGTGATTCTTCTTGGGCTTTGGTTATGGGGATATTGCTTAGGGTTGGCCCTCTAAACCCTTGTAGAGATGTGCAGGACAAGTAAGTGGCCCGTCGAGAGGAGCTGGATCATACATCCATGGTTTTGTATGAGGGAGGTGCCTGGCCTTCTTATGCTGTAGGGGTTGTTTCTTATGCGCAGGGGCTAGAAGCCTGGGGTAATGATGAAGTGTAGGGGGAGAAGTCTAGAAAGGGATAACTAGAGGGGTAGGAAGAATTAGTGGATAGATGAAAACTAACTGGCTAGGGGAAGTAGACCATGGTAGTGATAACTGGTGAGCCGAGCTGTGTGGTCTTCCATGACATAGAGGTTGACAGACGTTTAAGTGATTTCAGGAGGGTGAAAATCTAGATGATGGTTCCACCTATGCTCCCTTAAAGAGGAGGATAAAGTCAAAATACTCCACTCTTTCGAGACTGATGGATACCCAGGCATCATCAAAGGTGGCCAAATTGAAAGCCAAAGATAACAAACGGGAGTAGAATCCCACCCCTGAGCTAGAAAGACGTTGGGAGGAGCACCTGATGCTCCTCAAAATTCTTGAGGACTTCAAGTCAGGATTTGAATTGATGAACACAGTTATAGAATCAGACGTCCTCTTTGATGATGTGTCTTCTACATATGGTGTGGAGGGTGACCCTTATGGAAAAACTTCTATTTCTAACTTTTATGCTGATATTTAACAACTTGTTTCTCTCTGGGGGGTTTTTTATTTTGGTTTGGGGTTGTTGAAGGATTTTGGGTGTGGGTCGATTGACTCCTCCCCTCCCTAGTCTGCAGTTTCCCTTTTTTCAAATTAATTGGGGGGGGGGGGTCAGGAATATCCTGGCTCTGCAATATCCATGCCTTAAAAATTATTAAATTTCTTAAACACCCTAAAAATATAAAAACCCCTAAAAACCCTCAAAATCTGAAAAAACCCACAAAATCCTTAAAAATCCCTAAATAAAAAAAATATCTAAAAACCCTAAGAAAACCATAATAATCTAAAAATAATTAATTCCAATAAAAAAATTCTAAACCCCTAAAAAATACTAAAAAGCCCTAAAATCATGAAAACTCCAAAAGCCAATAAAACCCCTAAAACAATAAAAACCCCTAAAACCACTAATAACCCTAAAACCACTAAGAACTCTAAAAACCCTTTAATACCCTACCAACATTAAAAAATAAAAAAAACTTTTAAAACCCCTAAAAATATAAAAAACCCTAAAAAACCATAAAAACTATAAAAACCATAAAATTCCCTAAAAACATAAAAACCCTAAAAGGCCAAAAATCCCTAAAAATCAAAAATCACTAAAAAACCATGAAATCCTAATATCACATTAAACCCCTATAAAAAAATAATGCTAAAACCCCTAAGAACACTAAAAACACAAATCCACAAAACCCTAAAAATCCCTAAAACCGTAAAAAACCATGAAAATATAAAAAAGAGCCATAAAATTTCTAAAAATGTAGAAACCACTAAAACCACTAAAAACCCCTCAAAAAATAATAAAAATCTAAAAACATTTAAAATACCAAAAAAAATATAAAAAGCAATAAAAATCCTAAAAGACACTAAAAACCCTAAAACCCCTAAAAACCATAAAAATGACTAAAAACCTTTAAAACACTAAATATCATAAAAACCCTAAAAACCCACTAAAAATGCTAAAAAACTATTAAACCCCTAAAAACATTAAAAAATCCAAAAAACATAAAACCTCTAAAAACAAAAAAAAAACCGTAGAAACCCAAAAAAACCAAAAAAACGCCTAAAAACCATAAAAATGCATAAAAACAAAAAAAATCATAACAATACCAAATAATCCTTAAAAACATAAAAAGCACTCAAAAGCCTTAATGAAATTAAGGAAAGAATAAAAAACAAAAAAAAAATTAAACCCCTAATAATCCTAAAAATTGGTAAAAACCATATAAAACCATAAAATCCCTCAAAACCCCTAAAACCCGAAAAAACCATAAAACCACTAAAAAAGTAAAAAACCCTAATATCCTGAAATATCCTAAGAAAACCTAAAAATATAAAAATACTTGAAACCCCTAAAACCCCTAAAAGTTATAAAATACATAAAAACCCTAAAAACCATAAACCACTAAAAACCCATAAAACCCTAAAAACCCACTATGAACTATGAAAACCCTTTAAACCCCTAAAAATGTTAAAAGCTATAAAAAACATTAAATAAATGAAAAAACTCAAAAACCATTAAAACCCCATAAAACCATAATAACGCTGAAAACCTAAAAAACCATAAAATCCCTCAAGATCCCTAATACCCCTATAAACTATAAAAATCCCAAAAGGCCTTAAAATCCAAAAAAAATGTAAAAACCCACAAAAAACATGAAAAACACTATGGAAAACATAAAAACCTAAAAATGTAAAAAATTCTAAAAACACTAAAAAAACCTAAAAAACATAAATCTCCCAAATAAACATAAATATCTGTAGAAAATTAAAATACCCAAAAAACCTATAAATACCTAAGGAAACCATAAAAACCTAAAATTAATTTAAACCCTAAAAAACTCTAAAGACCCTAACACCCCGTAAAAATTGTAAAGCCCCAAAAAACCATAAAAAAACCTAAAAATCCATAAAACCATAAAAACCACTGAAAAATATAAAAACCCTTTAAACTCCTAAAAACATTAAAAACTCTAATAACATTAATATCACCACATAAACTAAAAAAATACTCCTAAAACACCAACAACTGTAAAAAACCTATGTCAATAAAAACACTAAAATCCCTCAAAATCCAAAAAACCCTAAATAACCATGAAAATACTAAAAAATCTCAAAAAATCTTAAAAACGCATGAAACCATAAAAACCATAAAAAAAACTATAAGAAATCCTTAGAACCTTAAAATCAATAAACCCTCTAAAAATATAAAAACCTATAAAATCCCTCAAATTCCCTAAGATCCCTAAAACCCCATAAAAACAAAAAAATCTGTAAAAATGTAAAAATCCCTAAAAAACCTAAAACCACTTAATAAAACATTAAAAAACAAAAAATCATTAAACAACTAAAACCCTAAAAACCCTAAAAAATAAAAAAAATATCCTAAAACCCCTAAAAACCATAAAGACCCCTTAAACATTAAAAAAACCCAAAAAGCCCCAATAAAGACTCTTAAAACCTTTTAAACACCGAAAAATGATAAAAAAAATATAAAAAACATTCAAAACCCTTACTAACTCAAAAAACCATAAAACCAAAAAAACATAAAAATCATAAAAACCCTAAAATCCCAAAAACCCCTCAAAATTACAAAAAAATACAAAAAATTGTAAAAAACATAAAATTCACTAAAAATTCCTCAACATGTAAAAAAACATAAAAACCCAACAAACCATAAGAAAAAAATTAAAATCCAAAAAAAACATAAAACCCATCAAAAACCTAAAAATCCTTAAAAACCATAAAAACCCAAAAACACTAAAATATATAAATACACAAAAAAGCATAAGAATTCCCAAAAAAACACCTAAAACATAAACACCCTTGAAACCAATAAATAACCATAACAAAACCTTAACAACTGAACCGACCATAATACTGCTAAAAATATCAAAATAATGCTAAAAAAAATTCACTAAAATAACCAGAACCCCTAAAAAAACCTAAAAACCATAAAAATCCAAATATCATAAAACCCTTCGAAACCCATAAAACCTCTAAAATCCACTAAAAACTCTAAAAACTATTTAAAAATGTAAATACATACAAAAGTCTAAAAAATATTTAATAACATAAAATACTAAAAATTACCATAAAGGCCCAAAAAACCCCAAAAACCAAAAAAATCCCAAACCCCCCCGAAAACCCCCTAAAATTCATAAAATATCCCTAAAAATCCATAAAAACACTGAAAACCCATATGAAAACCATAAAAGCATAAAAATACCTAAATCCCCTAAAACCTAAAAATTTCTAAAAACCCTAAAAATCCCTAAAACCCCTAAAGCATTCAAAATCTATAAAAACCCTAAAAACCATAAAAATAAAAAAAATACTAAAAATCCATAAAAACATAAAAAACCATGAAAACCCTTATGCAAACCATAGAATATAAAAAACACTTAAAACCCCTTAAAAAAAGAAAAATGATACACACCTTATAACCCTGTAAAGACCCTAATAACCCAAAAAATGACAAAAATCACTAAAACCATAAAAACAATAAAAACCCTAAAACCACAAAAACAACTGAAATTCCAAAAAAACATTCATAAATCTAAAAAAACATAAATCCCTAAAAGACTAAAAAACTCTAAAAACAATAAAAACCATAAAACCCTTAAAATAACTGAAAACACTTAAAATATATATGACTGTAAAAACCCTTAAACCCCAAAAACACCCAAAGGCAACATTAAGAACCTAAAAATACTTTAAACCACTAAAAACCTAAAAAATTCAAAGAACCTACAAACCCTAAAAACCCTAAATTTTAGTAAAATCCCACAAAATACATAAGTTTGTAAAAAACTTATAAATCCTAAAAAATCTCTAAAAATCCCTAAAAATGTAATAAAACCTAAAAACCCAAAGAAAAGCTCCAAAACCTAAAAATTATTAAAACTCCAAAAAACTAAAAAATGTTAAAACCCATAAAAACCCTTAAACATATAAAAACAAAAAACCCACTAAAAACTCTAAAAAGGATTTCTACCCTTAAAAAATATAAAAACGCTAAAAACAATAAAAAAACATAAAAAATCAAAAAAAAACCTTAAATCCTAAAAATACCAAAATCCCAAAAAATCATAAAAACCACAAAAACAATAAAAACCCATAAAAACACTAAAAATGTGAAAAATAATAAAATTCCTAAAAGGCTTAAAATCCATGAAAATGAAGAAAAACCCTAAAAATCTAGAAAAACCATAAAAAACATTAAAAACATAAAAACAATTAGTACCCCTAAAAACTTGAAAACTCTTAAAACATAAAAAACCCTAAAAACCCAAAAAATCATTAAAAAAATTAAAAATCCCTTGATATCCTTAAAAATGTAAATAAACATAAAAACCCTGAATACCTCTAAGAAAACAATAAAAAACTAAAGTCCCTTAAAACCCCTAAAAACCTAAAACTCCTACAAACCCTAAAATCCCATAAAAATAACCTAAAAACATGAAAACCCCATAAAAATCCTAAAACACCAAAAAATACATAAAAACCCATAAAAAACTAGAAACGCTAAAACCCTTTGAACCCCTAATAAAGATGAAAACAACAAAAAATCAAAAAACCTTGAAAACTATAATAAAAACCAAACAAAACCAAACAAAACCATAAATATCAGTAAAACCCCTAAATAACTATAAAAAACCTAAAAAGGCCCAAAAAATGCCTAAAAACATAAAATACCCTGAAAATACCTAACAAAACATTAAAAATATAAAAAACTTTAAAAAACATAAAATCCTAAAAAACTATAAAAACCCAAATAAACCGTAAACACCCCCAAAACCCCACAAAACATCTAAAACCCTAAAATATAACAATCCTAAAAAAACAACTAAAGATACCTAAAAACATAAAAACCCCTAAAAAACATTAAAACTCATAATAAATCCATAAAAACCTAAAAAAACTTAAAACACCTAAAAACCCTAAACAACATAAAATCCCTGAAAACCACAAAAACCCTAAAACCCTTAATAAACCCTAAATATCCATTAAAACCCTAACATCCTCAAAAAACTCTAAAACCCCTTTAAACCCCTAAAAACGTTAAAAATTATAAAAAACATTAAAAACTCATAAAAGTATAAAATACGTACCCAAAACCACAACAAACAATAAAACCCCTAAAAATACTCAAAACACCAAAAAAACCTAAAAATCATTAAAATCAAGAAAATATCCTAAAAATCCAAATAAAATGTAAAAAAACTTAAAACCCTAAATCCATATAGGGAAACCTTATGCATAAAAACAATTAAAACCCCTAACAAACCTAAAAATGGATAATAACATGAAAAATCATTAAAACCCCTAAAATCCCGAAAACCCACAAAATCCAAAAAAACACAAAACCATAAATATAAAAAAAATCCCTACAAACTTAAATATTACAAAAAAACCTAAGAAAAATTAATAGAACCATAAAAAACTAAAAAAAATCCATAAAAACCATAATTTTCCTTAAAACCTTATAACCCCAAAAACCCCATATAAACCCTAAAAACCACTAAAAACAATAAAATTCCTTTAAACCACAAAAAATGTTAGAAAACTATAAAATCCCATGAAAACTATAAAAAAATAATAATCCAAAAAAATCAATAAAACCCTAATAATATTAAATCCCCTAAAAATCCTAAATTCCCTTATATTTTAAACCCTTAAAAATCATAAAAAATACATATAAATAAAAAAATATTAAAGTCCTCTACAAACACTAAAGAACACAAAGAAAACTATAAAAACATAAAAACAATTAAAACCCCTAAAACCTAAAAAACACTAAAACCCTGAAAAACATAAAACCCATAAAAACCCTTAAAACCCCTAAAATCCTTAAAAACAAACAAAAATATTAAAAATCCCTAAAAATAACAAAAAAGCAAAAGACCTAGAAAATTTCTCAAAAAACCATAAAAATATATAAACACATAAAACCCACAAAAACTGAAATATGTTAAAAACCAAAAAAGCCTTGAAAATCTTTTAATACCATAAAAACCATAAAAACCCCATAAAACCCCTAAAATTCACTAAAATCTCTAAAACCCTTTGAACCCATAAAAAAGTTAAAAAACCCTAAAAACCATAAAAACACTAAAAAAGAAAAAACTATAATAAAAACAATAAAAACATTAAAAATTCATTAAAACCTCAAAATCCATAAAAACCATAAAAACCATAAAAATAATAAAGAATACCAAAAAATTGATAAAAATATGGGAGACACAAAAAAAAAATGAAAACCCTAATGAAAATTTTAAAAAAATAATATCACTTAAAACCATTAAGAAAATAAACATACAAAAACACTAAAAACCCTAAAATAACCTATAATCCCAAAACCCCTAAAAACCATAAAAACCCAAATAAATCATTAAAAACCCAAAACCCTCAAAACAAAAAAAATCACTAAAAAAACAAAAATCTATTTAAACTTCTAAATTTTTTAAAAACTCTATAAAACCATTAAAAACCATAAAAATCCAAAAAACACGAAAACATAAGTTATCCATAAAATTCCAAAAACCCTTAAAACGCCTCTAAATCTCTATAACCCCTAAAAAATCCAAAAAAATCCCTCAAAATACCTAAACACATGAAAACCTCTAGATAACCTTAAAACCCCCACAATACCAAAAAAACCAAAAAACACTTAAAACATCAAAAGAACGCTAAAACTATAAATCCCCTATAACCCCTCAAAATCCTAAAAACCAAAAAACAAAAAAAAATGAACAAATATCAAGAAATTATAAAAATGGAAAACTCCTTAAATAACGAAAAAATGATTATAAGACTTTAAAAAACCTAAATACCTAAAAAAATAAAACCCATAAAAACCTAAAAATTATTAAAAGCCCTAAAACCATAATACCCTAAAACCCTAAAACCCAAAAAGACTTGAAAACCCTAAAAACCCATAAAAATATAAAAATAATGAAAAACTCTAAAACTATTTAACCCCAAAAAAACATTAAAAACTATAACAAAACATAAAAACCATAAAAAAATCAAATAAAATCCAAATACACCAAAAAATGATAAAACCCCCTAATGTCTATAATCCCCTAAAAACATAAAAATCCTAAAAAACCCTAATAAAATAAAAACACCTAAAAACCCAGAAAACCCCTTAGAAATCCTCAAAAACCAAAAAAAACTTAAACCCCCTAAAAAATATTAAAAATATAAAAACCATTCAAACTCTCCAAATCCCTAAAAACCATAATAACAATAGAGATCATATAAATCCCTAAAAATCACTAAAGATGTAAAAAATACTAAAAAACATGAAATCCCCTAAGAAAACCTTAAAACCTAAAAACACATAAAACCTATAAAAACCTTAAATTTTTTGAAAGACTTTACAACACCTAAAAATACTTAAGACCCTAAAAACCCATAAAAATCATAAAAGTCAAAAATCCCTAAAAATGTAAAAACCCTTAAAACCCTAAAAACCGATGAGAAAACCTTATAAAACTAAAAATACATAAAACCCAAAAAACATAAAAATTTATAAAAACTCTAAAAAGACAATAAAACCCCTAAAACACCTAAACCCCATAAACACCCCTATAAACCATTAAAACCCTAAAGCCCATAAAAACCTTAAAAATCTAAATCTCTAAAAACAAATTATAACCATAAAATGTTAAAAAATAATAAATACCTAAAAATACCTAAAAACTCCAAAAAAAACCTAAAACCCCAAAAAACCCATATAATCCTAATAGACCTAAACACCATAAACCCCTCAAAATCCCAAAAGGCCTAAAATTCCATAAAAATCCTAAAAATCCCTAAAAATGAAAAAACCCATAAAAGCCCTAAAAACCCCTAAGAAAACCTTTAAATATTTAAAAAACGTAAAACCCCTAAAAATGTAAAAAAATACTAAAACCCCATTAAAACACTCAAACCCCTAAAAACTCTAAAATCTGTCAAAATCCCTTAAAACCATAAAGCTCAGAAAATCCTAGAAATTTCCTAGAAACCCTAAAAAGTAAAAAACCCATTAAATCCCCTAACAACATTAAAAAACCTAAAAACACATAAAACCTTAAAAATCTCTAAAGACCATGAAAATCCCAAAAAATGTATAAAAATCCATAAAAATGTAAGAACCAAAAAACATTCTGAAAACCGCCTAAGAAAAAAATAAGAACCTAAAATAAATTAAAACCCCAAAAAACCTAAAAACACATAAAATCTCTAAAACCCTAAAACCCTATAAAAAGTTCTATAAATACCCATCATCCATCTCCTCAGCCTAAAAATTTCATAGTATCCAAGAAATATTGTAAAGAAGACCTCTGTCACCCTACATAGTTGTCTCGACCCTATACACTATGAAGCCATGACACAATAGTGTGGATTCTCACCAAGAAATGTTATTGTGATTCAAGAATTGATTTTGTGACATAGTAAGTGTGAACTTAATTTTACATCATAATAATTTATTTTACACTATATGATTCATGAGTTTTGTCTTACACATCAAGACAAAAGTCTACTCTATAACTAGATTACACTTCCCTTTTTCTAGAGGCTTTACATCCGAGCTCAGGTATGATTCATTTACCTTTGGTCGTGATTATCCTCTCCTTACTCTAAAACCATAAATGTGATGGTTTATAACCATTTATAGGATTTTTTTGTGTTAATGTAGGTTCTGGCTGTGTATAGATGTGGTATGGTGATCACTCCTCCAACAAGACATGATGTTGGTGTTGAAAACTATGAGGTTTGAAGTTCATTAACTCTTAGGATTTTATTTACACATATTTCCACTAATATTCCTTAAGAAAAAAAAATTCTACTTGATATCCATGAATTTTTAGAGGTAACTACAATCTTCATGAAATTTTAAATTCTTATAGATTATCAACATTCTTCTATTATTTATCTTTAAATTTTTTTACAAAAATCATTTTCCTACTTATATTTCCAAACATATTATCTTATGTATTCACTGATTATATAGTCATTTGAAGTAAATAAATTATTTTATGAAGAAAAATAAAATTCTAGAGTTGAGTCTAAAAAATTTCTATGTACTTTTTCCATAAGAGTCATACTAACTGAAGATATAAAAAATTAACCAATGAAGGACTGAAAAGGGTAACACAAGACTTTAGATGAGTAAATTGACTCTTTGTAAGAGTGTGAAATGAATTTTTATTTTCATTACTATTTTTATAAGTATAAATTCACACTTCATCACAGTTATTATAGACTTCATAAGAGTATATAGTGACTTTTCAAGAGTAATTATCTACTTTTTGAGAGTAATCACAATATAATTTGGATAAGTAAATGTTCATTATAGCAACTAATGATTCTATAATATTTATCTGGTACATTTTAAGAGTATTGAATAAATTTTTAACAGTACTGTATGATATCATAAGTGTATCTAGAGAAATTGTAAGGGTATTTATTAACTTTATAAGAGTAACATAGAACATTGTAAGGGTACACTATGACTAAGTAAGAGTAATCACTAACACTATATGCGTCAATTTGTTTTTAAAAATTTTAGAATTATGATGGAAGTAAAATATAAATTTTATAAATATAATATTCTAATGTGAATTTAAATCAAAAAATTAATGTGTTTGTGTTTATATAGTGGTAACCATTTAATTTCCCAAAAACCAAGATTGAATCATAATTAGCCAAAAGAACATGATTTAAATCTCAAAATTAAATGTTATGAGATACCTAACCTATATGAAGAGAAAAATATAGCTATATGTGATACATATTAAAAGGATAATATAGTCAAAGATACTCATAAAATTGTGGATATTTAGTCTATAACTCTACTTTAGTAGATTCATGCTAACATGTGTTTTCCTGTGAGATAAAAGCCTATTAGTTTTGATTTTTATTTTTTTACATTCACCAATCGATTCACCCAATTTTGTAATATCCTACTAATAAAAAAAATGAGGAAATATATATTTTTAACATCTAAAAAAGTCAGGATGAAAAAAGTGTTATTCTGAATGTTTTTGTGATTTTCTTGACCAAAATAAATTCCTCATATTCAGTTAATAATCCCTTTATTCAATAATTTTTTTCAATTATTATTTAAGATCCTACAATAATAAGAAAATAAATTAGGAATTTAGTTTATATATAATGAATTGTATTTATTGAATGATGTACTTTTCCTATTTTCTATTTCCCATTACCCAATGAATTCCCATTCGCCAAGTATGACCATTTCTAGTTTCCCATTTCTTGTTTCATAGTTCACACCCATTTCCCAACTATTCCCATTGACCATTTACCATTTCCCATTATCCAATTCACACCCATTGCCTAGTTATCCCATTTCCCATTTAATTATTCATTCCCATTTCTCAATTCATTGATTCTTAAATGTGTTTCTCTATTAAACATTTTCCAAAATAAAACACATTATTATTTCAAACCATTTAAAGAGTTTGGGGGATTTCCATTTTTTGAAGGTTTATCTAGGTGAACCTAATGTCGGAGATGGAAAAAATATTATGGTGGGAGGGGACCAGATTCTAGAGATTTCACAACAAGTATGATAAAAATTCTCAGTATGAAAATAATTTTTTATACATCTATTTATTTATATTTTTTTATGAAGGAATGGATTGGTTGAGGCATGGATTTGATGGGGGTATGTATGGGTTACTAGCTCACACATATGGATTTAGGGATCACAATGAGGGGTTTCAAGATACTGTTGGATCATATGGATGTGTTTCTGGCTTGTTGGGATGGGATACTGGATCACTGGATGGGTTGTTGGATGATGGACTGTTGGATGGGTTGATGGCTCATTGGGATGGCACATATGGATGGGTTTCTGGCTCACTACGATGGGAATGGATGGGTTGATGGATCATAGGGATAGGTTACTGTCTTCTAATGACTCACAAGGATGGGTAGCTATCTTCTTCTAGCTCACACGGATGGTCATGGATAGGGTTCTAGCTCGCAGGTATGGGTTTCTAGCTCGCTGGATATGGTTTTGGGCGATGGATTTTGTATCCATTATTAAGAAATAATTTTTTCTTTCTAATTTTGAACATGTGTGAAAATGGTATTATCTTTAATAATTTAAAAAAATATGATATATATGATAAATAAATTAACATGATATGAAAATTTACTTGAAATATAAATTTATAATTCTTATTCAAATGTTATTTACAAACATATATTAAATATTGGTAATATTATTACTAATAGAAAATATATTCATTAGATCCCATTGATAAACATTTTAACTTACATATATATTGTTTTTTGGTATTATTATAATTGTAACATAATGATTTTTTATATCATAAAAAATTTAGTGACATATTTTTAACCAATAGTTTAGTGATAGGGACATATATATTGGTAAAACGTTTTACCAATTTAAAATGTACTTTTACCAATAGATATTGCCCCATTTGAAGAAGTGGAATATATTTTAGTCCTCACACAATACCTCATCCTTTTTATTACCGATAGTGAATAATAACTTCACCAATTTGGTAACCTTCAGCTCTCCGCAATCATTAAAACACTAAAGACGATATGGATGTCAATGCTTCAATGTTGGAAGTCCAAACTTATCCACCCAATCGGCACTCACTATATTGCTACATCATTATCCATTAACAGTAACACTACATGCCTTCCCAAGGATCTTTCATCTAGTATAGAAATGTTTCTCCCATTTATCTTTCCCTCTAATGGTCATTTGTGCACTGAGAACTCCCTTAGTGACAAGAATCTCATCAACTTATTTAAATTCCCCATTATCAATTTCAAGGGATTCCTCCTCTTCCTCCTCTGAGCTCTATCCATCAGTCTCCCATTCTCTATATTTTTTTATGTTAATGGTTGAATAGTTTTAGAATCAATAGGAATATGACCCATTACTTGATATTTGAAATATCAGATATCAGAATTACTCATTTGGTTAGCCTCAAAAACAAGTTTCTTAAGTGAAAGAATCACCTTGTCACTTTTACGATCAACCACCAATTTTGGATTTGATCATTCTCCATTTTCATTCCCTGAATTTCTCCAAGGAGTTAAAGGGGCAGTGGGTTTCCTCATTTTTCTCATCCTTTTGATTTTTTGCTCGATCTTGGTGGCTTGGTGAATCATATCTTGTATCTCCACATGGCGGTACATCTCTACTTGATTGGAAATATCCCGATTGAGACCATATATGAAATTGGGCCACGGTTTCCTATGGATCCTACTAAGTATTTTCCCAAATAAAAGCCTTTTTCATATCTTTATAGTAATATTCAACACTCTTACTCCATTGAGTGAGGTGTTGATGTTTTTTTAGAGATCTCAATGGTAATGTGAGTCAAAAAACCTCTTCTTCAAAGAAACCTTTGTGTCCTACCATGTGCTAATGGGATATACATAGTATCTATCCCTATCATTTTTAATCTCATAAAACCAAATTAATAAATAATCCGAAAAATTAAAGGGCAGCAAGTTTGAACTTTTTAAACTCAAAATATTCATGTCATGAAAACTGTTTCTCAATCTGAATCTATCACTTCATGTTTTCTTTCATGTAACGTTTTCATTGAAAATAAGAAACCATAACCTTAATACAAACAATTATTTCCTCATCATGTGGTCTCATTTGTCCATCTATAGATTTTTGGAACTTCCTACTTCATTTTATAACATACTCACAATCATCATCAAAGTTCTCCATCACTTCCTCCATGATGTGGGGATGATGTGGTTATTGAGAATGCCATGGGATATCATGGATCATCCCAAAGCATGGTTTTTTTCTCTAGTTTTTCAATACTCTCATATATATCCTCCAACATACAATCAATATGATTCTCAAAATGGAGCACTGATGCGTGAATTTGGACTTCTGTAGCTTCTGGTACGGTAGATATACTCCAGTTTCCTTCATCGCTAGGATGATTGATCCTCTATCCACGATCTTCTTCCATGATAATTAACATGAACACAAACACACAAAGTAAGTAACCCGCAAAATGATACACAAACTCACACATGATAAGACACACACACACACACACACACAAGAATACACACTCACACAAGTAAGATAGACACATACAAGATGTACACACTCTCAAACACAAGGACACACACACGCAATTTGTACACACTCACCCACACAAGAATGCACATACACACAAACATATTATAAAAACTCACAAAAACAAGAATACACACTCATGATTTTTTATCATTTCTCTCTACTCACAAAAATCAATTCAAATCCAAATATCTTTTGAAATATAATGCCTTTTTTGGGGAAATAACATTCCAAAAATCATTACTAAATAAATATTATGTTTAGGAATGTTTTTACATATCCTGTTTGAGTGGTAAAGTGGTCATAATATTTAAATGGTGGAAAATAGTGCAGAAAATATGAGTAAAAGTCGGAAAAGGGGTACAAAGCTGAGGTATATGGGTTTTTCTGGAATGTGAAAGATAAAACAATTAATAACAATATGAGAAAAATATAATATCAAGATTAAGTAAAATGATGTATAAAGTGATTTATGGAAATGAAAAGTGTTAATTATGTAATTCCCAAAAAAAGTAACTTTATCTATTTTTTTATGTTTCTTTTTTTTTTATTTTTTTCAAATATCCCCAAAATAGTTGTTCATAGTGTTTTAAAGAGAAATATGATGAATAGAGAGAAGGGTGATTTTTTTCTAAAATCTCTCACACAAAGGATGTTCTTATTTTTAAAAATAAAAAAATGATGAGAAGAGATAATTTTATATATTTATGAATAAAAATAACATTTAAAGAATTAAACGAGAAAAGAAGATAGATGAACAATTGGCTCAATGTAAAATACTTCACGCTTTCACAACAAAGGACAATTTTGGAGGATTTAAAAGAAAATGGGATTTTCATGGGTGTATAATATGGAATGATTATAAGGGAAATGGAAAAATGTAATGGAAATGAAGGGATCGATTCCTGTCATGTCAATAGAAGATTTGATACCAACTGATGTGAGATGCGTGAGGTGACTCAAACTTCACAACATAGGGTGGTGGATGATGGATACAATTCTGGGCTTAGTTGCAGATGATGGGTTTTGATAGTGGAAGCAAGTAGTCAACCAACATATATGCAGCATGACCTACTACTTAAAGAAAACACTCATGGGACGTGTGTGATGGCCAATACACACATCAAAACTCTTATGTTACGACATGAGATTGGGGGATTTATGATCTTGGATGACCAATCTAACTTGTAGATAGACAAGGAAATAATACACAAGAGAAAAGGAATCATGTAACGATCCTAACGATGTAGATAATAAACTCACAAAGTATCACAATTTCAGACATGAATGAAAGTACAATTCCATGGGTTGGCTATTTACAACCAAGTGGTGACACAAAAAATCAAGGGTATAATACCCTAAATTTATAAATCCTATTCCTACCTTGTCCCCTTAAAATAAAAAATTTTAAGACTACTATTGATTTTTCATCAAAGTATCACATGTATTCCCACCCATACCTCATCAGATTAGAAATTTAATACATATCCCACCTAATTTGACTTTTGTGTCCAAAGATTCCATTCAAGAATCTCTATGTGGGAAAGGCCCCCAATGTTTATGCAATCTTGATGGCCATGATTTAAACATCATTTTTAACCATGAATAAGTGAGATAATAGGCCCATTTTCCTCATCCATGGAAGGGGAGATCCATTGGGCCTTTAATGAAGTGATATGAGCACCCATTATAGAATTCAACTCCTTTAATCTCCCCCACATCATCTAGAATTTCAAATCTAATTACTCTATCTAGGGAATTAACTAGGTGTTGTTGAAATTGATCTCTTGAAAACCTAAAAACACTTAAAAACAATAAAAACCTAAAAACAATAATAACCCTAAATTCCAAAAGAGTCCCTAAAAACCCTAAGCATTCCAAAAACGGCTAAAACCATAAACCCCCCTAAAATTCATAAAAAACTAAAAACCAGAAAAAACCCTAAAACTATTAAAATCTATAAACCACTTTAAACCCATAAAAATATTGAAATCATTAAAATAATTAAAACCCTAAAATCCATAATGGGCCATAAAAACCCACAAAAACTACTAAAACCTTAAAAACCATAAAAATCCAAAAAAGACCCAAAAATTTCCTAAAAACATTAAACCCCTAAAAACCAAAAAAACACAAAAGAAAACCCAAAAACCTAAAAATGATTCTAACCACTAAAATCCATAAAAAATGATAAAACCTTAACGAAACCTAAAAAACTTCAAAATTCATAAAACCCCCAAAAACCATGAAAAATACTATCAAAACCTTAAAAATCCACAAAAATATAAAAACCACTAAAAATACTTACAAACCCAATGAAAACCTTAAAACCCAAAAATTACATAGAACCCCTAAAAATGGTAAAAACTCTAAAAACCCCTATAAACATTTAAAAAATACTACAAACCCATAAAACCCATAAAAATAATAAAAACCCTAAAACCAATTTAACCCCTAAAAACGATAAAAATCTCTAACAACTCATAAAACTCTAAAAAACACAAAAAACCATAAAAACTAAAAAGAATCCACAAAAACCATAGATACACAAAAAACCCCTAAAACACTCAACATATCTAAAAAACTTAAAACCCATAAAATTCATAAAAACTTTCTAAAGTCCCAAAAAAAAATAAAAACCCCCAATCAGGTAAAACTCCATGAAGCCCATAAAACCCTAAAAAAAACATAAAACCCCTAAAAAACATATAAAATTAGAGAAAACCCAAAACCCTCAAAATCCTTAAAAACCCTAAAACTCAAAACAAATCCTAAAAAAACCCTTAAAGTACATAAAAATGTAAAAATACTAAATACCAAGATAAAACCTATTAAAAACATAAAAAATTAAAAACGATTAAAACCTCGAAAACATAAAAAATGATAAATCCCAAAAAACACTAAAATACCTTAAAAACCATAAACCCTCTAAAACTATAAAAATCAACAAAAACCATAAAAAACCCAAATTTTAGGTTTTTTGGTTTTCATTGGGGTTTTCATTGGTTTTTTCTTGGTTTTTGGGGGGTTTTACATTTTTTGGTATTCTTATCTCCTGTTTAGGTTTTTATTGTTTTATGGGTTTTTAGGGATTTTGAGGGTCTTTTGGGTTTTTTTTTGTTTTTTGGATGTTTTTGAAATTTTTTAGTTTTTTTACTATTTTTTATTTTTTTATGTTTTTAGGGTTTTAAATAGATTTTATAGATTTTTTTATGGTAACTATGATTTTTATGGTTTTATGGGTTTTAGTGTTTTTAGGGGTTTTGGGGTTTTCTAGTGTTTTATCACGATTTTTACCATTTTTAGGTTTTTAATTTTTAATTTTTTTCAGTTTTTAATATTTTCATTGGGATTTTAAGTTGTTTTACATTTATATATATATATATTTTGTTATTTCTATGATTTTTATGTTTTCTTAGGTGTTTTAGGGATTTTGAGGTGTTTTTTGATTTTTTTTTTGGGTTTTAGGGTTTTTTTTGTTTATTCTGTTTTAATTGGAGTTTTTTAGTCTTTTTAGGTTTTTTAGATTTTATTAATGTTATTAGGGTTTTTTAATTTTTAGTGGTTTTATGTTTTTTAAGAATCTTTCTATTTTTTAGGGTTTTTTGGGGTTTTTATATTCCTTATGTTTTTTATGTATTATATGGTCTTTTGGTGTTTTTAGAATTTTTAGGGGTTTGAGTGCTTTTGGGATTTTAATAATTTCTTATGATTTTTTAGTTTTTGAGGGTTTTTATGTTTTTTAGGGATTTGTATGGATTTTTAAGTATTTTTATGTTATTTATGGTATTTACGGATTTTGAGGCTGTTTATTTTTATAAGATTTTATCGTTTTTATGTTTTTTTATAATTTATATGTCTTTTATGTTTTTAATGTTTTAATAGATTTTTTCATATTTTTTTAGGGGTTTTACTTGTTTAGGGAGTTTTAGGTATTTTTTAGGATTTCTTTGGTTTTTAGGGTTTAGTGGATTTTTGGGTTTAAATGGTTTTTTATTTTTTGGGGGTTTTTTTGAGTTTTTAAGGGTTTTAATGGATTTAAAGTTTTTAATGTTTTAGTGGATTAAATGGTTTTTAGTTATTAGTGGGTTTTTAGGTATTTCATGGGATTTAGTTTATTTTATGGTTTTTACCAGATTTTATGTTTTTTAGGGATTTTAGAATTTTTTATGTTTTTTGGGGTTTTATGTGTTTTTAGGTTTCTAAGGTTTTCTTAGGGGTTTTCATAATTTTTTGAGTTTTTTTACGTTTTAAGTGATTCATAGGGGTTTTTTAGGATTTTTTTGGTGTTTTTTGGTTTTTTGGCATATCTAGTGGTTTTAGGGTTTTTATGGTTTTTTGGGGTTTATGTATTTTTTTATGTTTTTTGTATTTTTAAGGATTTTTGGAGTTTTAATATTTTTTGGGGTTTAATGAGTTTTTAGATATTTTTTATTTTTAAGGTTATTTACAGGTTTTATGGTTTTTAATATTTTCAGGGGTTTATGGTTTTTTGGGTTTTTTGGGGTTTTTTGGGGTTTTAAGATATTTTAGGGTTTTAGGGTAGTTAGAAATTTTTAGGATTTCTTGGTGTTTTAAGTATTTTTTGGGTTTATATGGTTTCCTTAGAGTGTTCATGTTTTTTAGGGTATTTTATGTTTTTAGATTTTTTTTGGGAATTTTTATGATTTTTATGGCTTTTAGGTTTTTAGGGATTTTGAGGGGTTTTTTTGGTTTTTTTTTTTGTTTTCAGGGTTTTTAGGGTTTTTTTAGTTTTATAAGTTTTAATGTTTTTTAGAGTTTTTTTACATTCTTATGCATGTAAAGGGTTTTTAGTGTTTGTAATGGTTACTGGGGTTTTATGATTTTTATGTTTTAAGGGTTTTAGGGGTTTTATGGGTGTTATGGGTTTTAGGGTCTTTTAGGGGGTTTTAGTGTTTTTACCATTTTTTGGTTTTTGACAAGTTTTAAGAGTTTTTAGGTTTTGATGGTTTTCTGAGTATTTTTAGGTTTTTTTATGTTTTAAGTGGTTTTAAAAGCTCTTTTAGGAGTTTTATAGGTTTTTAGGGATTCTGAGGCTTCTAGGGATTTTCAGTATTTTTATGTTTGTTTCCTTCGGAATGTGTTTTGGCTAGGAATCACTATTTCTGAACTGTTTTCAATTGGTATGATCATGGAACTATAAATCTATAATGATTTTATATCTAAAGGGACATGCTTTCCAAAGGAAGACGTTCATTGGGGGTTTTGGAAACGATGAAAAAGAACTCACATTGTTCGAGAGGATGGAAAGTCGGACTCTTCACAAACTTTTGGGGGGAATAATTTCTTACTTTGGGAATCTCTTATAGATTTAAGAATTTTTCATGAATTTTTTATTAATTCTTAAGTATGATGATGGTAACCCCAGTGTTAACAATAAATTATTAGCATGAATTGATCCTAGAATAATCTATATGTATCTGAGGTTCTTCGTCAATGGATATATCTATATGTATCCAAGGATCACCATCGAAGGTATACCCTTATATACTACATATATATTCTTTGGTCATTATCAAAATGATGCTGGTTTCATAGACACTTAGTGGGTCAATCTCTAGTAAATAATCATCTAGGGAGACAGGAGTGGTTTTGGGGTCAGGATCGAACCCTTAGGCAGGATTCCAACATATCCTTGTGAAAGGAATCAGAACCCATGTAGTTCAGTGTCACTTAATGGGGGACATTATACCTTTTATGTTTATAAGATAATGACTGAATTGTATAGTTTTATGTCATGTGGAATGGATATCTAGGCAGGATATTCCTAGTCCAAATTTGGTGTGGGACTTATGATGAATCATCCTAGGTAACAAGGAATGAATATAGATTACCATGTTGAATTAAACCCTACCGAGAATGATGACTAGACAAAATAGGGTTTCCGTGGGGTGTTGGGTTTGGACCTCAGGGAGGCTTCCAACATATCCCTTATAGACAAGAATCAAATCCAACATTGTTTTGTGGTGATGACCTACACCTATGGAGGACCTTAATGGTTTTCCGCAGAGGGGAGTGGGGAAATTTGAGTGGATTATGTTAGGGATTACTCCTAAGAAGGATTCCCAGTTAATGGGACCATGATGGGTGTTTAACTCATGTTGATTTGGAAGCATAATTTGAGGCTTACATCTGAGGTGGGGGGTTCTCAGATTGGTTTCATTATGTTTGGGTCTTATTCCTAAGGAGCATGCCTATTTAGATCCGGCCCTAGGGGGGTATCCAATGTAACCTGATTGAATTAGGAATTAATGTTCTCATAGTTCAATAGGTCACATGGATCATTCAAATATCGTGATCATTGTTAACCTCTAAGCCCATGTGAGACATACTCAGTGTGAGAAACAAGGTGAAACGAAAGATAAAAAAACATAGAATCTTTTTTTGTCTTAAACTGGACATGGAAACAAATCCCAAATAGAGAGGGAAGGGGTGTCGAGTGCACCTATCTCCTCTGTCCTGAGATAGTGGTGGAAGAGGCATAGGGTATAACACTTCCCTCTATTCACTTTACAATGGATTGGGTCCCGGGTATGTAGACTGAGGAAGGAAGGCAACAGGAGTTAGTGAAGAGGGATTAGGTTCACATTCCCTCTTTGACCTAGTGGCCGGGAGACAGAGAAGAGAAAGAGTGAAACCTTTTATGAGAAATCCTATGTGCTTACACAAGGAGGGATGCCCTAAAATTATACCCAGAATTTGGTAGGAGAATATAATTCCATGTTGAATAGAAAAGAATGTGTGATCATTTCCCTCTCAACTAGGAACAGGAGGCTCCATGTCTCAAAGAGGAGAAGTGGAGTACATGGTCCTTACCCTTTTATATGAGATAGAGAACTCCTCGACACTATCCCTAGGATATGGGTCCTCGTGACCATGGAAATAAAAAATTACATGTGCCCTGATGATCCTAGATTCCTTTTAGAAATAGTGAGGGAAACCTCTTAGCATATAAATACAAATCCAAATAGAAGACATATTGGTGTTCCTTTTCCCATGATTTTTTAAATCTGGAGGCTTTGGTGGAAGTTTCAACTAGGTATCTCTTAGGAAAGGGATCCAATGAGAGAGGATCCTTGCTATAGGTGTCTTGGAAGAGGTATTAAAGGGTTGTCTCACATAGGATGGATGGTAGGGAAAACCAAGGAGGATCACACAGGGTGTACCTTGCATAGGTAGGCCTGAGATAACCAGTAGTACCTTTGGTGATGGACCACCTAGGTGGCTACACATGGTTGAGAATTTTCCCAATCCTTTAAGGGTCTCCACATGTTATCCTGGAAGTGACTCGTGTTAGAATCTATTTGAATAAAGGTACCTCACCTTATTCTTCATTAGTCATAGGTTGATTGAGTGCCTCACATAGGTGTAGTTTATTTTAAACCATGGGAGGACTTTAATTTCACTATCCCTCTTTAATTACCTATTCTTCAGGTTTTGGAAAACTACCTTGAAGATTTCGGAGGGCTAGAGCAAAGCACACAGGAGGGAGGAGCTTCAGTCGGCCTTTGATAATTTATGTTCATAAAAATGAAGACCTTAGGGTCCTATTTATATAAAAATATAGGACCATGGACATAGGTATATCTCTTTAAGTTGTCTCACATTGGTGTGTCATGCAGATAAGTGGCACAAGATTCTACACAGGTACCATGTGCGCTGACTGTGTTTTGGGTCCTTGAGAGAAGTATCCTTTAGAGGATTTTTTAATCCTTGGAATTATTATTTTATCTAGTTATGTTATTATTAAGTTATTACCCTATAAAATCTTTTTATCCATGTGATAAAATGGAGTTTCAACAATATCCCCCCCCCCCTTAGGATTGTATATGATTGAAAAATGAGGGTCTGATTCTGAGGTATAGGGATGAAAGGGGTGGATGGATTGTGCATGTAACCCGCACATGTATTACACTCTAGTCATATGTGATGGTCTTACAGTTATGAAGAGTGTGTATGAAGGAAGCACAGGTAGGCTTCCCCATCTATAAATAGGGTCCTTATTTCAATAGCTGACTCTCATGAATCAAAACTTTTAGGTTTATCCCATGCTATATAGGACCCTGCGAAGATAGATGCAGACCCTGTGGCTTTCACTAAATTTTTTTTTCAGGGTCTCATGTCATCAGAGGTGGGTGATGTGTCAAGTCGTGAGCCAAATATTCCAATAATCCCTATGAGTGAGAATACCATGTTTCTTAGGATGTTGGTAGATTCCATGAGAAATATTATTATATACATTAATGATATATTGGATCATATTAAATGTTTCACAACATTAGAATAATTTGGGGCACTTATCAAGGAATTTAATGGATGTGAGTCTTTACATTTTTTCAAACAATCCTTTTATGCCTAATTATTAAATCATGAATGATGGTAATGTACAGATCAATACATGGAGAATATTGTGGTGATGGTGCATGAAAAAGACATTTAGGTCTATCTTAGTCCCATTGCTGAGGGGGGGTTCTAGCTCAGGTTGAACTTGAAATGGGGATTATTCTTGAGCCTTGTTTGGAGAATCTCAAAAAAACCTAGTAAAGTCCCCAACATAAAGAGGTTCCCATATTGACTACTGAATCTGGGGATTATAGGGTGGAATACTCCTAAGCTACTGACCTACTTTTGGGAATGGATCGCCAACTATTGTGATTGGGCCTCATTATCAGTATTCATTTGAGGATAACAATGATTCTAAATCATCATTTAGGATTATCATCTTCTGAGAATAGGTTCAAGGGTGGAGATGATATACCAATTCATCCATTATCGGAAGGTGATTCAGCCACATCTTGGAGGGAGCATAATTGGGAACTTCTCTGAGCACTTTGGTTCTAGATTAAATTTGACCCACTGAAAATAGTTCTGAGTTAGACATAGAGATACAGGATGATATTAGAGTCACACATGGTAGGTCTTGGAGGATTATCTGGATGATAATTTCTGATATGTCTCTATAATCCATGCCTTCACAGATTTCCCAACTTATATTTTTTTGGCATGTTGTATGGCATCCCACCTTTTATTACATAACTTTTCATTACATTTTACAAACAGACAACCTATAAATTTAGTGTCTTGAAAATCAGGAAAAAATAAATGAAAACACAAAACAATATTTTAAATATCCTTAAAAATCTTCCTGAAAAGTTCATCCTATACACAAATACTGTATCTCATAACCTGGAGACATACATCAAAGAAAAGAGTGAGCGAAGGCCCATTAAGGAAATCAACGGAATCAGTTTACTTGTGATGTCAATAAGAACTTGATGAAAAACACAAGGACATTATCAATGGAACTAGAGTCATATCATGATTAAAAAAATTGAATCATAACTTGATTATGTGGCTACAACATTTAATTTAGACATTCATGAACATATTACCAAGGTTCATCCCCAAGGTTTCATAAAAATTACCAAGGTTATTCACCAAGATACCATGAAACTTTTCATCTCTAGAGATTAAATTATTTACCCAATGCATTGGATTGATATAAGGTTGAACCCTTAATATGTATTTATTTTCATGTTATCCACTTAGATCATAATCACAAATTTCAAAAATAACCCAAATAGAGTAAAATAAATGGGCTTCACTTCAAAATCACAACGTTTTAAAAGTGCTTAAAAATAAAATCATTATGTCATTTATAACCCATAAAAAGGGAGTGAAGGATATATGTATTAAAATTAAAAAATAAAATATATCAATTTTATTTCTCGATGAATACCATTAGAAATGAAAATAGATTTGGGTATTCACATAAATAAAACAATATAATTTCTTGAGAAAAAAAAAGATATATTTTGAGGTGAAAATTCTGCAGCATAATGGCTATATGAAATATTTTTTAGAAAACATTAAAAAGAGTGGGGACAAGGGTCACCCACTACGAAATAACTCATAAAATTGTATAGGAAAATAATAGAATATAAATAAGTTCATGGTATGGATATTTTAATTACATACCATATATGAAAAGGAACCTTGAAAGAAAATAGAAGTTGTGATTTCTTTATGAAAATTCAGCACCTTAACGGCATCACATAAAATTTCAAAAAATCATTTTATGAGAGAGGAAATGGTCTATCATAATTTGGAAATGAAATTTACAGTAATAAATATATATAATAACATACCCCCACATTATGAAATGGAAACTAGAATACATAACATAAAGGAATTCGTGACTTAAAAGAGGAGGGTGAAAGGTTCCCTTACCTTGAAGAGTGACTTCGAAAGAATAAATGTTGGGGCCTTGGGGGGCTTGAGGCCACCTTGGGAGGACTCCTTGGGAGGTAAAAATACCAGATCATAATTTAGGAGTATTTTGGAATGAAATGAATGAGGGAATGGCTTGGTATTTATAGCAAAAGTGAGGGAATATTTAATTATTTTACAAAGAGACACCAAATCGGAGGTATTGGAAAAACCATGGTCTTGACCATGGTACTTTCCCATGGTATTGGCCACATAGGACACCTCATAACATATATTATTGTTCAAAAGTCGACCATATTTATTACATCATGATTACATTATTATTGAACTCATTAAACACACCGAAACTCAAAACAGCATTTTTACTATTCACCGAAAAACAAAACATTTTATAAAAAACTCATAAATTCACCCTAACCTAATATCGATGCTCCGAATTCAAAAATGAACACCATTTTATGAAAATAATTTTATAAATAATTTTTTGATAAATTTTTTAAATAAAATCATTATTTATTCAAATAAAACAACTCTAAAACTATAACCTATTTTGTAACACCTTGAAAAAGTAATCAAGGACCCATAAAATTATTGAATAAAAATAAGAATATAAAGTAACAATTTATGATTAAATTTTATGAAAATAAATTTCCATTTTAAATTATTAAATTAATTATAAAATTCTAAATAAAATATTTATGACATACAAAAATACCCACACTTATACTATGATCATTTTTTCACTTTTAATAAGTCTTAATTGTATTTATACATTCATGGGTGAAGTGTCTATTTTTTCCGATTTACTATTCATAAATATTCAGTACTATTCATTAATATTCATAACGGTGTATTACTATTCATACTTTACTATTCACTAAAAAATTATGTTGATCTTATTAGACTCTAAATTTCTTACTAGTCACAACTATAGATTACCATTTTTTGAAAATCATTTTACATTATTAATTATTTAAAGAATACAAAAAATATTTTAAAATACCCTTTTTTACAAAATTCATCAATAATATAGAACTTCTATAAATTAATTGTACATTTATCCAGACATTTTAAATTCAAAAATTTAACATAATAAGAAATAAAAATTTTATTTATACAAAAGGATTACACAATGTAACTACGGTCTCATTACATAGCCTCTTATAAAACTTTCTTAGGACCTAAGTGTATGATATTCTATGGTGATTGAATCTTGGGGCGGCTCAGACAACATTGCCCGAGTGGTGATTTCTATCAGCTTAAAACTTATCCCTTAGGCTATTCCATTCAAGATTCACATATTGAAGCTCATCTTGGGCTCGGTCCAGAGAAAATCCTAGTGACACAAACTCCTTCCCAAGCTCCAATATATGTTCTTTGTATGGCCCGAGTCTACTGGATGAGGCCATCAACTCTTCTTTCAGTATTAATTAACCAATATCACTTGTATTTATAAATAATAATCATAACTTTAAGAATTTAGTTTCCAACAGTCATATTGACCAATGATCATATAACAGTCAAAACCCAATGGTATTATTTTAATTATACTCAATTCATTAATTAAAGGATATAATTTTGTTGAGTATAAAATAAAATAATACACAAAATTATGAAACAAATATTATTCAAAATTTCAGTTCGTTACATTATCCCCCCATTAAGAAATTTAGTCCCTGAAATTTTAACTCATACCTTCAGAAGAGAAAAGGTGTGGATACTTATGCTTCATAGACTCCTCTAGTTCCCACATGGCTTCTTCGCATTTTTGGTTCCTCCACAACACCTTAACAATGTGGGTAGTCTTTTTATGTAGAACCTTGTCCCTACAATTCAAGATCTCCATCGGCTGCTCTTCATAAGAGAGGTCATGTTCCTGTTATTCCACCTCCGGATTTAGTACATTTGAAGGGTAAGGTATGTACTTTCTCAAGAGGGATACATGGAATACATCATGAACTTGTGCATGATTTGGAGGAAGTGCATGCTGATAGGCCATTGCACCTACGTGATCAAGAATTTCATAGGGGCCAACGTACCTAGGGCTGAGCTTCCCTTTCTTCCCAAAACTAATGACTCTCTTCCAAGGTGAAATTTGAAGAAGGACCTTGTCACCAATATCAAACTCCAAGCCCCTTCGACAGTTGTCGGCATAGCTCTTTTTCCAACTCTGAGCAGCCTTAATGTGTTGCTGGATGGAATGGACCTTTTCTATCATCTCTTACTGAAGATTAGGCCCAAAAATCATTCTCTCACTAGATTTATGCCAACAAGTAGGAATTATACATCGTTTACCATATAAAGATTCATAGGGTGCCATTTTAAGGCTTGAGTGGAAGTTGTTGTTGTAAGAGAACTCAACTAAAGGGAGATGTTTATCTCATCTACCTTTTAATTCCATTGAACATGTTCTCAACATGTCCTTGAGTGTTTGAATAGTCCTTTCAGATTATCCATGAGATTGGGGGTGATAGGCCATACTGAAATTCAATTCGGTACTCAGAGTATGTTGAATACTTCTCCATTATTTTGATGTGAACCTTGGATCACGATCAAATACGATAGAAAGTGGATCTCCTTGCATCCTTACCACTTCTTTAATGTAAATCATCTAAAGTTGATCAAGAGAGAAATATTCTCTAATGGAGATAAAATGTGAAGCCTTGGTGAGATGTTCTACAATAACCCATATCACATTGTTTCCTTTATAAGTTCTTGGGAGACCAGTGACGAAGTCCATAGTGATATTGTCCCAATTCCATGCTGGTATAGGTAGAGGTTGTAATACCCCTTTAGGAAGTTGTCATTTTTCTTTCAGTTTTTGACATACCAGGCACCTTGAAGTGTAGTCAGCAATATCCATTTTCATATTATCCCACCAATAATGATCACGAAGGTCTCTATAAATTTTTTTGCTTCCTAGATGTTTAAAAAAAGTAGAGTTATGAGCTTCATTCATCAGCTCCATCTTTATTTCTGGAATAGATGGAACACATAGTCTTGTACAAAATTTTAGTATGCCTTCTTGATCAATATTGAACTCAGGAAACTTCCCATCATTCACAGCCTCAAACATCTTCTATAATAAAGGATCTTATTTCAGATATTTTTTTATTGTATATAGTAATTACTATTGATAAATCATTTGGGTTAGGGTTTATAATGTCCCTTCCCTTATAATTCCCATGTGTAGATTTACTAGGTCATTGATTAGAGGATCCCATTGAATCCTCATCAAGGAAAGAATAACTAGGTCCTTCCTGCTTAATGCACCAGTGACTTTTTTGCTCTTCTGGGATGATAATGAATTGAACAATTATAGTATTTAATAAGTTCCAATCATCTTCTTTGTCTCATGTTCAATTCCTTTTGTGTGAAAATATACTTCATGATTTGATGGTCTGTGTATATATCACATTTCTCCCCATAAAGATAGTGCCTCCATATCTTCAGAGAAAAAATGACTACAACCAGCTCCAGATCATGCGTAGGATAGTTATGATCATGATTATTCAACTATCGAGATGCATAATCAATGACTTTGTCATTTTCCATGAGGACGCACCCATTCCATTTCAGAGATGCGTCGATAAAAATAACGAATACTTCTCCACTTAAGGGAAATGTTAACATAGGTGTAGTAACAAATCTCTTCTTTGGTTCATAGAAACATTCCACACACTCCTTTGTCAAGATGAACTTCACCCCTTTTGAGTTAACTTGGTTAATGGATTATAAAGTCATGAAAATATTTTCACAAACCTCCTATGATGTCCCGCTAATCCATGGACACTATGAATCTCAGTTATTGTTGTAGGTTGATGCCACTCCTCTACAAATTTTGTCTTTCCAGGGTCAATTTTGATTCCTTCAATGGTAACAATGTTCCCCAATAAATAAACTTGTTGTAAACAATATTAATATTTGTTAAACTTTCCAAAATGCCTCTCCTTCCATAGAGATTGAAAAATAATCCTTAGATGATTCACAATCTCCTCACAAATTTCAGAATATATTAGAATATCATTAATACAAACTACCACAAAATTACCAAGGTAGTCCTTAAAGAATTTATTTATCAAATCCATGACAATATTAGATGAATTAGTCAGTCTGAAGGGCATAACAACAAACTCATAATGCCCATATCTTGATTGGAAGGATGTTTTTGGAATATCTTCTTTTATCACCCTCAATTGATGATAACCAGACAGAAGATCAATCTTATAGAAGAATTGATCCCCACATAGTTGGTAAAATAAGTCATCAATTCTTAGGAGAGGGTATTTTTTCTTCACTATGATCCCAATCAGTTATCTATAATCAATGCATAACCACATTGATCTATCCTTCTTCTTCTTCATAAAAGAGCAGTTTCTCCCCAAGGAGACACAATTAGACTGATACACCCCTTCTATAAAAGATCTTGGAGTTTCTCCTTTAATTCCTCCAGCTCCACATCTTCCATCCTATATGGGGTATTTGATATCGGATGAGATCCAGGTATGAGTTCAATGGATCACTCTACCTCACTTTTTGGGGGAGGTCTGTGTAAAACTCCTCAATAAATATGTCATTGTATTCATGGATAATGGGGAAATTTTATATCCTTAAACTCCCATTTTCTTCTTCTTCTTCATCGATCAACTCAATAAATATAGAAACAACAGGTTATTATATACAAATAACAGGTTGAGATATCACTCCTAAGATGATAACTGTATGTTTTTCATTCAAGGATATTCAGATTTCCTTGATTCTGCATTTGATATTAGAATTATACTTTGGGAGTCAATCCATCCCTAGTATAATGCCGAATTCCAACATGGTAATGACTACTATATTTGTGATAATATTGTTCTCACTAAAGTAAATACTATAATTTCTAAACACTAATGATGCTTGGATAATCCCACCATGAGTCTTGATTGATAACTCTACTTTTAGAAAATCGGGGCTTGATTCTAAATTCTTTTCAAACATAGAGGAAATAAAGGAATGAATAAAACTAGAATCAAACAAATTACTTGTCAGATTTTAGAGAACAACAAGAGTACCTACCACCACATAATTTGGCACTTCAACATCAGCTGTAGTGATTGAAAAATAATGACTTTGTTCCCTTGGCCAATGTTGGGGCTGATTGTGATTCCCCTCCACTTTCCTTGAATTTGGATGGTGATTGGAAATGTGCCCATGTTTTCCACACATATAGTATTGGGAAAAAGGTAGGGACTTCACCATATTCCCTTTTTTATTAGTGTTTGGGTGGTAAGGATTCACCTCACTATGACAGTTTCGTGCGAGATGGCCATATTTCCCTCACTTTTAGCACTTCCTGCTCTCGAGCAGGTAGTTCCCCAAATGCTTCTTCCCACATTTATTACATGTGGGATGTTACACATTTTTTCCTCATCTTACCTAATAAAAATTACTCTCTAATCTTGTCTCCATCGATCTATTCATGTCATTGGATTAATGACGCCATTGCGTCTAACCAATCTCTAGTTCGACTTTCATCGCACTCTGCATGATCTCCTCATAGTAATCATAGAATTGGTTGGCTAGATTCTTCCACAGATGAGGTCTCAGTCCACTGAATAATCTATCAACATTAACATTTGGATCCATGAAAAAGCTATAGGTGTAACATGAATGCCTTATTATGTTCATCTCGTAGCTTCCCACAGATTAATTCTCCTTTTGCATCAGCTCAAGAAACTCTTTCTCCATTCTTATTCTAATGGAATGAGGGAAATACGTACTGAAGAAGATCCCTATAAACTCTTCCCATTCCATAGATTCAACCTCCACTCTTGGACTAATGTTTTTAATCTGTTCCTACCACTGATCAGCTTCTCCCTCTAAGCAGTAAATAGCTTGGGTGACCTTCTCTTGCTCTAAATTGTGTAGAACAAAAAATATCTTCTCTATAGAGCTGATTCACTATTCAGAAATCAATGGGTCGGTAGATCCACTGAATGTTGGTGGTAATTGATGCATAATGGACTCAATAGAATGTTGTTCCCTTCATAGTGAGATCATTCTATCATCTTGATTCATGTTTTTTCCTATAACTTGAGTTAGTTGGTTCATCATTATCATGAAATTTTCCATTCCAGTATCCAACAGAGGGTTGTTAGCGCATGGTCCATTGCGGTCACCATTTTCATGGTTTCTACTATTGAACGCCATTTTTTAATAGATTAAAACCGTAGTTATAATCTTATTTCATTTTTAAATCTTTTAACTATAAAGGATTTTATGCCTTAAAACTTGATGCTTAGACAATTAAATTTCATTATATATCCTTCATAATGATTCATAAAATGCTTTGGATTGACTAAACATATCCCCCAAGAGTGTCAAACCAGGAGTGATGTAAGACCCATTTTCTTGTACCAGGATACCATGTGTCATGCCTAAAACTCCTTGTCTGAGTTTTCACTCCTAGGTACATCTGTGTCAGATCCACATCTACATCGTCATATCCAAACATGGAATTATTTGTTCAGAAACCACTTACATAATATTTCACCAAAATACAAGGATGTTTTCCTATATTTATACTTTTATATAGGGTTTTTCCTAATGTTTTCATAGCCTAATTTCCATAAATATTTAAAATATCCTTTGATACTAACTATAGCATCCCACCTTTTATTACATAACTTTTCATGACATTTTACAAACAGAGGACCATTAATGTTTAGTGTCTTGGAAATCAGGAACAAAATACATGAAAACTTAAAACACACTTTTAAACCCCCTTGAAAAGCCACTGGAAACATTCATCCTATGTAAAAATACTACATATTATAACCTGACATCAAAGGAAAGGGCGAGTAGAAGTCCTAGTAAGGAAAGCAAGTGAATCAGTTTACTTATGATATCATTAAGAACTTGATGAAAAACATAAAGACATGAAAAATGGAAGTAGAGACATATCATAATAATAAGAACTTGAATCATAACTTGAATATGTGGATAAAACATTTAATTTATACATTCATGAACATATCACTAAGTTTCATCCCCAATGTGTCAAAAAAATTACCAAGGTTATTCACCAAGGTATCGTGAAACTTGTAATCTCCTGAGATTAAATTCATTACCCAATGCATTGGAGTTCTATCAGGGTTAATCCTTAATATTTATTTATTTCCATGTGATCCACATAGATCATAACTATACATTTAATAAATAACTCAAAGAGAGTAAAATAAATGGGTTTCACTTCAAAATTGTGACACTTTAAAAGTTCTTAAAAATAAGATCATTATGACATTTATAACCCATGAAAAGGGAGTGAAGGTTATATCTATGTAAGTTATAGAATCAAAGAGATTAATTTTATGTCTCAATGAGTACCACTAGAAATGAAAATAGATTTGGGTATTCATATAATTAAAAGAAGATAATTTATTGAGAAAAAGAGAGAGAATTTGATATGAAAATTCTACAGCATAATGACTACATCACATGTTTTTTAGAAAAAAATAAAAATAGAGGAGAAAAAGTTCACCCACTCAGAAATAAATTATAAAACAGTATATGGGGAATAATAGAATAGAAAAAAGTTCATTGTATGGATATTTAAATGGCATGCCATATGAAAAGGAAACTTGAAAGAAAATAAAAGCTGTGATTTCTTTTACGAATATTTGGCAGCAAAATAGTGTCACTTAAAATTTCCGAAAATCATTTTATGAAATCGGAAAGGGTATCTCATCATTTGGAATTTAAATGGAAGGTAATAAATATAGAAAAGAACAAACCCCCACATAATGATATGGAAACTAGAATACATAACATAAAGGAAGTCATTACTTAAAAGAGGAGGGTGAAAGGTTCCCTTACCTTGAAGAGTGACTTTGAAAGGTCGAAGGTTGGGACATTTAGGGGAATTGAGGGCACCTTGGGAGAAATACATTGGAGGTAAAATAATAGAGATTCTTTGATGATTATTTTGGAGTGAAAGGAATGAGATAATGGCATGGTATTTATATCAAAGGTGAGGGAATATTTAATTAATTTCCAAGGGACACCTCATCGATGGTATTGGAAAAACCATGGGCATGACCATGGTATTTTCTCAAGTTATTAGCCACTTGGGACACCACATAACATATCTTAGTATTCAAAATTGGACCATTGTTATTACATCTTGATTACATCATCAATGATGTCATTAAACACATCAAAACTCAAAACAGTATTTTCACTATTAACTGAAGAACAAAACTTTTTATAAAAAACTCATAAATTCACCCTAACCTAATATTGATGATCTAAGTAAAAATTAACTCCATTTTATGAAAATAATTTTAATAATTTTAACATAATTGTTTTGAATAAAATCATTATTTAGTCAAAAAAAACTCTAAAATTGTAACTTGTTTTATAACACCTTGAAAAAGTAATCAAGGTCCCATAAAATAATTGTATAACCATAATACAACAAAGTAACAATTTATGATTACATTTTATGAAAATACATTTCCATTTTAAATAATAAAATTAACTATTAAATTGTAAATAAATTATTTATGACATACAAAAATACCAAACTTATACTATGATCATTTCTCACTTTTAAGATGTCTAAATTATATTTATACATTCATGGGTGATGTTTCTATTTTTTTGGCCACTTTACTATTCATTACTCTTCATTACTATTTATAAGGTTCTATTACTTTTCATACTTTACTATTTACTAAAAACATAAGTTCATCTTATTAGAATCTAAATTTCTTACTGGTCACAACTAATGAATATCATTTTTTGAATATCATTTTGCATTATTAATTATTTAAAGTATACAAAAAATATTTTAAAATATCCTTTTTTCCAAAATTCATTGATAATATGGAACTTCTATAAATTCATCCTACATTTATCTAGACATTTTGAAATTCACAAATTCAAAATAATAAGAAATAAAAAATTTATTTATACAAAAGTATTACCCAACGTATCTAAGGTCTCATTACATAGCCCCTTATAACACCTGCATAAAACCTAAGTGTAAGATATGCTATGGTGATAGAGTCTTGGGGGGACTTAAAAAAAATTTCATGGGTGGTGATTTCTATCATCTTTAACTTCTCCCTTTGGAGATTCCATTCAAGCTTCACATGATGATGCTCATCTTGGGTTAGGTCCAGAGAAATGCCTAGTGATTGAACCTTCTTCCCAAGCTCTGATAGATGGGCTTTGTATGGCCCGAGTCTACTAGATGAGGCCATTGACTATTATTTCTGTATAAGTTAATCAAGATCACCTGTATTTATAAACAATAATCACATTGTTACGAATTTATTTTTTGACAGTCATATTGAACAATGGTTATATAACAGTCAAAACACAGTGGTATTATTTTAATTATACTCCATTAATTAAAGGACATAGTTTTATTGAGTATAAAATAGAATAATACACAAAATTATGAAACAAATATTATTGAAAAGTTCAGTTCAATACATGTTGGGATTTTATAGATGTGAATATCGCATAATCCACATTTCCATGAAAGAGACTGTTTGTGGGCAAGAGAGAGAGCATAAGCTTTATAAATTCCTCACAAAGGCCAAATTTCTCCCTAAATTTGATAAATTTTGAGCAGAATTATCCCATGTAGAGTCCAACTATAACACAAAGCTAGAATAAATTAAACATTAAATCAAGGAGAATAGTATTAAAGTATCATGCCTTCATAATGAAATGGATTTCATTCAAGGGGAACTCAAAAAAATAAATCATTAGTTGGGTGAAACCCAAATAGAATGTTCAACTTCCAATGTATCTGCAATACAATCACTTTATCTAGATGAGGAGACTGGAGATAGATGATTAACTAAGCTTCAATAAGAAACTAATGGGGCTCGGAAGTCCATTAAATAGATGCAGATTTATGCTAAAGGTCTCTTGTAATAAATGATATAGAGACTATAAATTTGGGATGCTCCTCTGTTTTTTGTTCATAAATGATAATAACTTTATTTCCAATCATATATGTCTTCATCTATAATCTTTTTTTTACCATAAGGTCAATTATTATTTTAATAGTATACTATCTTTATACCATATAATCATAATCACAATGATAGGGATGGAGGTTCTCTAATTTTTACATAATCTAAGGGGCCTAGTGAGAGTAGTTTTACTATTTCTATGGTTTTATGGACAACATTCCCAAATCTATTCCTTTTATGTCATCACCCTAATTTTTTTCCAAAATCTACTTGTAAAGGATTCCTAGTGTGCGAGACATGGATTTTTCTTAGGATTACCTTTTATTGGGTGTTCATCCTAACATGTTTGGTGCCTTTTATCTTTTAGAGCTCAATATTTTTCCTAGAACATGTAGATTATAGGTCTAATGAGCTAATAATTGACTATTTTTTAGAGTTTCCATTATTTTTTTCAATATTGTGGGCATTGTGTCTCTTTTCAGGGGAATTTTAAATTCCTTTGGCTCAGACTAGTGAAACTGATGTTTTAGGTTGAAAATATTTGACCATAAAATCTGATATGATAACCCAAAAAAGACTTGATGGATGTGAATGTTTTTACATTATTCAGATACCCCTAAGGGGTATTTTGAGACATGATTTATGGTTTTCAAATCAAAAACAACATACTCATTAATAGAGGAGGTATCTACTGATTGAAAAGTTACCATTGGTTGACAAACCCATTATGAAGGTTGTTTTTTGCAAGCCCAACTAGGCCACATATTTTATGGTCAATTTGAGGCCTCCTTAGGATAATAGAACCATTATGTCCCTGACTTGTGCAATAAAAATTGGGGCATGTACTGTAAAGCAAGGTAAAAGAGTTCCCAAGAATTCTGAATTTCTTTTTATTATATCAAAAATGATTTTATGGGGATTCATATTTCTCAAAAAAAAAAGTTGTTTATGTCAAGTGATGATGTATGTGAATTAAGGTATCATTTTTATATTCACATGTCCTGATTGGGAAACTACTCCTACATGATTTTTTTTGTGTTATGTAGGCTATATTTTCTCCGATGGTCGATGTTAGGAGGAAGGAACTCTTCAAAAAAGGTAAAAGTTTCATGAAATTTAATGTCATGATATTAGGACATTAACCATGTAGATTAAAGTCTTACGATGAGGAAATTATTATATGATATTTAAAGTCATACACTAAGGATAGTACACTGTGTGGTTTAAAGCCATAAAATAAAGACATTATGCTATGTAGTTTATATTCATACAATAAGGACATTGTGATATGTAGTATAGAGTCCTACAACTGATAAATTATTCTATGTATTTTAGAGTCATAAATAAAGGAAATTATTCAATTTAGTTTAGATTCATATAATAAAGACATTAGGGTTTATAATTTAAGGTATTTATCTCTGACTAAAATGATGATGAATCTCTAATTCTAGGTAATCTGTTTGAAAATGTGATTGATAAGATAAAGTTATTATCTATGATTTATGGATTCCCAGATCTGAATAATTGTATGGAAAATAGGTTTTTGACTTCGTTGGAGGTCTCTCCTGAGGAATAAGTTACCAGTGGTAGAAAAATCCATTATGAGAGGTGTTTTATGCATGGCCAACTGGGGAACACCCTATATAGTCAATAGTGGCATCCTTTGGCCGAACAACTCATTATGTGGATTGTTTTAGGAAATTAGAACTGGGACTTATTACAACATATTCATGAAAATAAGTCCTCAATAATTCCAAAATTCTATCTCTAAAATTCGATGGAAGTTTATGGGGACTTATATTTCCATTGGGCATAAAGTTTGGTTTATGGGAGGAAAGTATCTACATACAGAAGAGGCATTTCAAGTCAAAATTTCAATAGAAATAGGGGAATAGGTTCTCTATATAGGTCTAACTCAAGCACAGGAAGTATGGTGTCTGTAGTTTTAGGTATACAATTGGGAACATAATACCATGGAAATGACATTTGACTTGTGACTTACCAGAAAAATATTGTTCCTTCATATGTTGTACATGAGTGTGGGGGATGCAAGCCGTGGTCTTAGAGGGTTTCAAATCCAAAGAGCGTACATGGGGAAATTATTCAAGGGATGACCATTGACATTGAATCTTAGGTTCCAAAATATTTTCTTCAATGATTATAATTACATATGAGGCTTCTCTTAAGGGAGAAGTTACTACTATTTGAAAACACGTTTTGTGGGCTTTTTATGAAAGGCTGGCTAGATCGCATACTAAAGAGTCAAATAGTGGAATCCTTTAGCTAGAAAACCTCTTATGTGGTTTATTTTATGAAAATAAAACTGCATAAGATTCTAGAATACTTAGGAAAAAGAGCTCTCATGTATCATAAATTCTTCCATTGGAAGCCAAGGAAATATTATAAAGATCAGAAAGTGTTCATGATTAGGAGTATGACATGTAGGAGATATATTTATGATCATAAAGGGATGGATTGGATTGATATTTTCCATGGTTTGGAAGTACCTTGTATATATCTAACTGATACGTAAAATGGGGACATCTCTATTTTCTTTGGGGCCCCCATTTTATGAGGGGACCTGAAATAAAAGATAATGTATGGAAAATTGTTTCAATGCAAGAGTAGGGGAATTCTTCATTACCCAGTGGATGGGACTATTATTAAGAAATAGGAATCACTTCATATCTCAATGGGATGAGAATCAAGCTATAAATAGCTCTTGCAGAACTATGTAGTTTATCATCATGTAGTAAGGATGTTGGTGTTTCCAATGTGGAATTGAATATTGTGGTAGGACCAATGTGTAGGTATTGAATATCTCTATTTATTTTATAGGAGGAAAAATCAAGCCATTATTGTTCCTAAACAGATCATGCAGTTTAATATCATGTGATCAGGGAATATAGTGTGCCTTTTAGGGGATTTCACCCAAGACCAAGATATCCCCAATGGGAATTTATATACCTCACTTATAAATATATCTCTTTTAAAAAAACTCGTAATCCCATGTGAGTTATGCTCTTTCTGAGAAACAAATAATGATAATGGTTTATTCTCTAGAATAATGGTAACATGGGTGAAATATAGGGTCATTTCATTTATGTGGTGTCTGGGGTAGGAGGTATGATTCAGGCATTGCTACATATTTCAGATGGATGTGAATCAAGTCATACGTTGTTTTTGAAAAGATCCCATATGTAGGTCTGATCTCTACATAGGGAGTGAGATATTTTTATTATGGATGAACCTAAGATTAGAGATATAAGTGTCACTACATCTCTCATAGGGATGAGAATCAAGACACACATAGTTAATTAATGTGGAATTGAACATAATTCCCCAATAAAGGTTTTAAGATGTGATGCATACCACATTGGTATGTTTCACTAGTTTTCCTCAAGCCAAAGGGAATTACCCAATAATATAAAACTCCCTGGTGGGATTTAAAAGATGTTGTTTCTTCATATTCTAGTGTATACAAATTTTTTCATTCCCTACATATCCATACATTAATGAGAAGGATTAGTATCCATCCATTATATCAATTAGGAGTTCTGTGATTGGAACTAGAATGTAATCATTGGGACAATTTCGATTGAGATCTCTGAAATTGAGGAAAAACCTGATTTTACCATCCATACTCTTCACCAGGACAATATTGTCTATCCATTTTTCATATTTCACATCTTATAAGATATCTTATTTGATGATTTTTTCCACTTCATCCTCAATTTCATATGTGTTAGTAGGGTGTCTCCTTCTGACTACATGTTTTTATCCCTAATGATTTTATGGGAAACACAATTGATGGGTGGCCACATTGGGGTTGATACCTATAATATATGTGTAGATACATGTGAATAAGTCATGTTAATTCTTTATTAAAGAGTTATATACCTCATATTCTATGGGACTCATGTCCACACTAATTAGAGTGGGTTGTGGATCTTCTTTTGTACCTAGGTTTATCTCTCTGAGTTCATCCACAGTGGTGGAGATTTCTTCCTTAAATTCTAGAGAGGATACCCTACAGTCTTCCTCTTCTTTATATTCCTCATGATTTACATCATTATATTCTAACTGAGAGTTATTTGATGAATCAAGAATCTCTAAGTTAGGGGATGAATTATTAGTTGTACATTTAAATAATTAAGTAATCATTTCTAGATTAATAAATGATGTGGGGTATTTTTTAGTTTCTAAGGGAAGGTGAGATATTGGGAATGAGAATCATTGTGTTAATTCATTAATGAGTCAACTAATTCTATCCTAGATGATGGAAAATGGTTTTTAGAAGCTTATGAGCTGGAATGGATACATTTACATCAAGTATTTCATTTCATTTTAGAGAGTTGGAAAACTCTCATGCATTTTTGGATTCACTTTTCATGACTAACATCTTGGAAGTTACTGAATGATTTCTTGAATTTGAGTCCATCCCTTAGATTTGATTAATGGGAAACACATAATATGCATTGAATTGCTTGATAGGGTTAGTTGGGATCATCTCTATGCTATTTTGGGCATTGATTCGACTGACATCATTCTCCATGGATTATTTTCCTCCATTGTGATATAATCATGCATCAATGTACTATGACTCATAGGAATTTAATGGAACCTTTTCACCATTAAATTTCCCAATATTACCATTGATACAATATTTTAGTCATTGGTGGTATGATGAATGAATAGTTGGATACTGATGTATCCAACGTCATCCCAGAAGAACATTGAAAGTTGTATCATATCGAACAACCATGAACTCTGAGTTGGACATGAGACCTATAAACAGAGTTCTGAGTGTAAGATCTTCAAGATGATCTTCCACATTCTTTCAAAACCCTATAACATAATATTGGAGGAGACAAGTGACATTTATTAAGACCCAGTTGGAGAAGTTTTTTGGACTAAAATTATGTTAACTCCAGATCCATTTTTAGTAGTATCTCATCGAACATCGATGTCATTTATTCTTCCAAATATATATAAGGTTTTGACATGTCCCTTTATAATGACATCCTCATCTTGATATGTAAAATAGATAACTTCATGAAAATTTGAAGGATAATTTTCTGCTTGATATACTTTAGTAGCAGCATCCTCAGCATCAAACTCCCAAGGGCTTGATAAGTCCACGATAAGTGCTTTCTGAAGATCTTTTGACATACTTTGGTGATCCAAGATTGATATCTTTTCTAGAACATGGGCTAGTTGATTCAAAAAAACTATATTTCTGATCTAGAAATCTGCACTTCCCTGCACGGGTATGCTATTTTTAGGCACTTTTGGATCTGATGTTCCTGATAGATTAGGCCCGTAAGGTTGTCCTTCCCACCGAGTAGGTGTTGGAATACCTTCTAACCAGTCTAAAAAATTACCATATCAAGGTAGAATCTATCATGTATGGAGGAATATCTCCTTTATTCTTTTTGAGATCGCTGGAGATCCTTCCCCTACATTACATACATGTTGACAGTTCAAGCATCGGTTTGGTTGAAGTAGTGAATCCAAGAACAACTACATCTTCTTATGTATTCTCAATCGTGGTGACCTATTCCCCTATTTCCCCAATAAAATGTTGGTAATGTGCATTAATATCTGATATAATTGTTTTTTAAGTGATCCATTAAATGATTAACATTAAGGAAATTGAAGATCATCTCCTTGTATGAAGAAGATTCTATTTGATGGGTTATATCTTATTCTACAATTTTTTAGGGTAGTGTCCATTCATTTGGGACTACGAACATGAAGTTAGAAAAATTTAGGGATAAATTTTTCCTTGACATGATCTCATATTATTTCATTTTCCTCTTACCTTTATTGTACATGTCACTTTTTGGGGGACTATCCATCAGAGGATTAAACTAATTATTAAGATGGATGTGCTGTGGAAGAAGCAGTAGAGGGAACATTTAGCTATTTTAATTGAGGTTGAAGAATAGCATGGGTATGGTTGATCATTTTTTCTGACCATCCAGTCATTGAACATCTTTGTACTCATTATTTTAACTTATTTCCACTCATTTTCCTCCTCTGTATTTATAGAAGAAACATACACTACTTGGGAGGGAAATGTTTTTTGTTTCACCTATCTAGAGTCCACCATCTTTTTCAGGAGGTATTTGAAGAAAAATAGAATTTTGGGTTCCCCAACATTAGATAGAAGGGGGAATAGTTTAATATATCTTTTTTTCCTTGTTTTTTGGGTTTTTTGTCTTTGGAAACCTGAATATGCTGTTTTCCAATGTCGAAATTAATTATCCAGGGGAATGTTCATTTTAAGAAAAATATAACTTGTTTTTTATATCCAAATCTGATATATTTGATCATCAAAACAAGTTAGGAATTTCTGGTGACACCTACGAGGTGGATTCATACAATATGGTGCATGATTTGATCATGAATCGGTAAAAGGGCTTGTTTGAGTTTAATTACGGCAGCCTATGATTTCCTTGTTCTCCTTCACAAAGTTGATGTAATTAATAATTAATTTTCTTTTGACTCTATAATTGATTCTTCTACCTACTGAGCAATTGTGAAAATATCCCAAAACCCTCCTATATATCTCATAAGGATTAGCGGCATACACAGCTCATCACAATGATTAGCTACATATATGGGAACGAATTCTTCTTGAGGAAGTGGTAGGTTCAAGGAGTTTGTCAATACTTTCCACCATTCAATGAAATATAAGACCCCTTCATTCTTTAATTGTTTAAAATTTTTGAGATCAAAGAATATTGTCTTATTGATTATTGAGTTGAACTAAAAGAGAAACATCTGATGGAGGTATTCCCACTTAGTAATTTATAGAGACTGAAAACTCATGTACCACATGAGTGATATCCCAAGTAGAAATTGCAAGAAGCATATGAGTTTCATCACTTCCTGTTGTTCATGAGTCCCCATAATGGGTTCACAGTGAGAGATTATGTGTGTCAAATTCAACTATGGTTATCTTGATCCATTAAAAATTAGAAATTTAGGATTCCCAAAGTTTAGCAGGGGGAAGGGTCTGAACTACCCATTCGTAGTAATCTTTCTTTTCTAGTTGTATCTATAAACATCATTCTCCTATCATGATTTTAATAACTAAATAGTGTTCTTAAGAATTCAATGAATTCCAGGCTGATTCAAGACCAAAATAGGTGTGGCAGATGGATCATAAGTGGGTGTGACTTCCGGTAGGTCCATTGGTGGTGGAACTAATGGTATCTGTCTTAGGTAACCCATAGGGGAAGGCCTATGAGGATGTGCAAGACCTTTTCTGATTTTTCACCCAATAGATGGAGTTATTGATTTAATTTTGTGAGATATAAATATATTGATGGTTGTTATCCCATGTTGAGTGGATGTTCTAGATCTAATTTAGTAGTTATGGTAAATCGTCATTATTGAGGTGTTCCAATATGAAGTGGAACTCAAGGATCTTCTTGGAGAACATATCTTGCAGGATGGATACCTCGGAGTAATTCTAAATTAATCCTCCATAATTATCTCATGTATTCCTATTTTAAGGAAAATATTTTCTCAATAGAAAGGGTCTTAACCTCTCCTAGAGGACAGTGATGTACGATCTGACCCTTACCTTTTTTCCTATTATGTTTCTTTTGAGGATGTAATGACGAATTGTTTATGGGAATGACCAAATTCTAGGAAAGCTTATGGTTCTGGGTATGTACACCTCCTTCACTCATTTCAGTGTAGACCACATTATGGACATGAAATTCCTATTCTGACTTCTATAATTTGGCCTTGTGTTATGGAGGGTCTTCAATGGAAAAATTGATGAGTTCACTAATATGTAATGCATTGCAGGAATTCTGTCAGTATTTCTATGAGATCGGCTTCTTCTGTGCCCTCCATGAGACCTTATCCTCTCCTTTATTGATTTTATGGGAAGTTTTCGGTGGATAGTAACCTGAAGGGAATCTTCATATAGTTCATTCATGGTTGTTCCAAGTTAATGTACTAGATCCTGGTATGAGATGAACTAGGAGGATTTATTCTACAGTATCTTCCCTAATCAGGAGAAAATTGATTCTCACTGAGGAGTTGGTTGTTAAGGTGAAAAGGCCCATGGTCCTGAGGGATACAGTTGTTCCTATTCCTCTTTCAAAACCATTCTGTCCTAATTAGCTGGCCATGAGGGTTGTATGAAAAACCCCCAAGCTCGGTGGGATGGGATTTCTCCCAAAATTTAATAGATGATATTTCCATAGATACTACTATGATATTATAGAGTTTTATTTGAACATGTGTTGGGTACATCATTCGACACACACTTAAACTGCATATTTTCAAATATCATTCACATATTTCTAACATTTTTTCTATCTGACAGTTGACATCCTCTAAGTGAATGTCTTGATAGATATTTTCATATGTTTAATGAAAAATTATTTCAACAACCTCCTCTCTTTTGGACTGACATCTGTGAGAGTCAGTTAGGACCTGTTCTTGTTAACCATATCATGGGTTGTGAGTAGATTCTATTTTTCAAAGGGAACCTAGGGATATGAAATTGTATGATACCAAATTTTGAGGGATTTAATGTTTATAGAGTGTAGTGAATTGAAATTCTCCATGTGCACCCCATCTTCTTATATGAACACCAGATGGGGTATCTGTGATCAGTTGCCACAACCTCATTAATGTGTTGAGGTATGCATATTGAAGCGCTCCTTACTACTTTTTGATCATTGGATGTCATGATGCTAGGATAGATGCCAAGTCAATTCGAATCTGTAACCATTATATTACCTTTACATGAATTTGATACTCGATATAGGCTAAAACCTTTTTCTTTTAAGTGATGATAAGTTTTCCATATGTTGAGGCAGATTTCATGCACATAATCTTTTGAAAATACCTCTGAAATATTATATTGAGGGGTGGATAAAGGCCATAGAAATACATAATATTTATTTAGTCAACTATTTCCTTATGTTTAACAGGTATTCATTGTCTTTTATTGGAGACTCCTTTACTTAGACTAACTAGAGCAGACACTTTCCTACAATTGTATTACAATAAGCATGATTAGTAGGGACTTCTTCTATTGAAATGGAAGAAAAGTGGATAAATGGTAGTTCATAGAATGATGGCCACCTTAGTCTATCATCTAGATAAGAATGGATTCCACCTGTAAATGAAAAGGCATTAGACATGAGTGGTCTCCTTCTCTCAAGTGCCCTGTGAATGGAGGTCTTTATGATCACTACATTTCAAATTATATAACTCTATTGACAATGTGAAACGCTACTGACTACTACTAAACTATCCTTTCTTAGCACTTCCCTAAGTGATAATAAACATTCCATTTCTCAGTGTTTTATTTAATAAAGATTTATAATTAAAAATTAATATGAATTAAAATATTGACTAATTGCATATTACTCGACGTGTAATTGAATGTCGTTTGATTTTAAAATCTAACATAGATCAAATATATGTCATATGAATTTCACATATATGTAATTAATGAATTTTTATTTACAATTCGCACACATAAAACTTATACATTTTTCCAATATTTTTAAAGTGTACTTATTCTTAATTTATTCAATTTTACTCATTTTTTATATATAAGCATGCATGTAAAATTAAAAACTCATTAATAATGTTAAAAATTTATTTGTAAAAAACTTATATCAATAAAAATATTTATAAAGGTATATTTAATATATTTATACAATTATATATTTACAATTATAAATAAATAAATATTTTTATGTATTTTTATAATTATATATATATATATATATAATTAAATAATTATTAAATTTTAATAAATTTACATATATAATTAATATATTTACTATATTTATATATGTATATTTTTTAAATATATATATGTATAATTATATTTATATATATATATAAATATTATTTTTAAAAAATATTTCAATAATTATAAGTAAATAATTATAAAATTTTAATAAATATATTTAAAAAGTAATATATTTACTATATTTATATTTTTATATATTTATTAATTATATAATAATAATTTTTTATTATAATTATAAATCCTTTAACATCGCTTAAGTAATAAGTGCTAATAAAATATTCTTTATTAGAGATTTTTTCACACTAATAAATATGAGTCTTTATCAGTGCTAAACAAAGCACTGATAAAATGAAAATTTATCAATGCTACAATTTTAATGCTCATAATGATTGGTTTTATTAGCGATTTTTTTAGAACAGATAAAGACCTACCTTTATCGGTGCTAAGAAAGCGCTGATAAAGAGATCTTTTATCAACTCTTAGATAATAAATACTTATAAAAGGATTATTTATCATTGTGGATAAATGTTTTTCGATATAATTAAAAAACTCTATCCATTTATGAACCCATCATGATATCAGAAGCATTTCTCATAAGACACCTCCTTCAAGTGCTCCTCCTCAGTGAATTGAAGCACCAATCACTCCCCTAGACTACCTCCAATTGCTCTAACATCTTTTCCAACATCCAGTGTTCAACTAAAATTAGGGTTTCTAAAGGGGGTCTCATATTTTCTTCAACCTATCAAGGTAGTCCTTATGATTTTCTTTTTTTATTTTGGTTTTTTTATTTCTTCTTCAATGATGTCGTTATTTGTGGTCCAGTGATTATATACTAGCGAGGTAGGCCTTTTGATATTCTGAGTTTATAATTTTGATTAAACTCTTGATTGCTCATGGAGAGTTTATTGTTTCTAGACTCAATAGTGAAACGCGGAGTAACATGGAGTTTAGTTGGGTTTTTTATTTTTTTTACATTTCCCAAATTGATCACCCAAAGTTATCATTTTTATTTTTCATTATTTATTTTATATATTTATTCCATACATGTGATGTTTTTGAAATTGAAATTGGGGATTTTGTGTGTGAGAGAGCTGTAGGTATGTTAAGGTATTTCTTTTTTGTTATACTACTTCATATCTACATTTTCTACATATCTGGGTAGGTGTATTAATACAATGTATGGATGCATCATGACAATTTTTTAAAATTTTCTTTCTATTAGTTTTCTTTTTTTTTTGGGAAAATTCATTTCCAATGTGATTTTTTATTCCTTGGTTCTTATTTCTAGCTTGAGGTGGATCAAGAATGTCCCTTGGACACTATAATGATATATATTGACATTCCACACATAACATTTGAAAATTTCATTCAATTTTCAATTGGTGTAAACATGGATTTTAAATCTTCCTTTTTAAATCTACAAAAAACTTTATCCACATACATCGATTGGGAAATTAATATCCTATGAATTCTATGAGTCACCTATAAATGAAGGAAAATGTCAACTCACTAATCATCAACATATAAACATTGTTCATTGTTAATGTAGAAAATTATTATCATCATTCATCTCTTAAACCTATAACTATTATGTCATCCACATTGATAAATACTTTCAATATATCCATAAAATTATTTTTTATATGATAATTATGATCAATTCCTCATTTTTTAAATTAATTTTTCTTTAATAAATAATCTAACCTTAAATACCATGCTCAAAGTTCTTATTTAAATTTATACATCACCTTTGTAAACTTACAAAAATTATTCTCATATTAAAGAATAAGAAATCTATCTATTTGTTTTATGTAATTCATATTCATGTAATCCATTAGTAAATTCTAATTTTACATCTAGTTGGAGTATCTTGAATTTCCTTAGGATGGGTCGGTGTGGAAATATGACATCCCAAGAGTCTTGAGATATTTTCTTATTCATAAAATCTATTGTCTATAACTTTCACTTTTTATAATGAATATCTTATGTGTATCTATTAATATATTGTATAATATTAATATTTTATAAACCCTATAAGATGGATATTAACCCAAAATGGATGCATGCTAATCGTTTGATAAATGAATATAAATATGGAGTTAAATATTTCATCATGTTTGAAAGAGATCATACAGACAAACCTTCTGAAATCCAATTTCCATGTTTACATTGTTGATATTCAAGATCAAGTTTTCTGAAAGAGTTGGAAGAATATTGATTTATATTATGATCTATTTATAAATAGAGAAAAAACAAGAATTTATTATACATAACTCACAAAGATAATAAAAAATAAGGATTCTCTATGCACTTCACTACCATTGGTTAACTACCACTTAGCATAACATCGGACTCGAACTTCCTTCCTGACGTCCCCATGATGCTCTAATCCCACACATAAAGAGAAACAAACTAATTAGATTATTGAACATAGAAATAAATTGTTTTAGAATAAGCTAATTTATTGGGTAAAGGTTTAGTGTAAAACACATATGATTGAATAAGAAACATAAGAATCAGAAAATGATAGGAAGGAAAAATATTCCCACTTATTTTAATAATAAATAAAATTGTGAGGAAGATATGTAAAAGTGATTATGAATAGTGATATGATAGAGATGGTGAAGATCATGTGAGATATGAAACCATCATGGGGACTCCAAATATGAAGTTCAGGTCAGATTCTATGTTAAGTGGTAGTTAACCAATAGTAGTGAAGTGCACACAGAATCCTTATTTTTATTATTAACTTTGTGAGTTATTCACAACTAATCATTGTTTTGGGATCCATTGATAAATGAAGACAATAGATATCAGTATCATTAATTGTATCATGGTTTCTTGACATCCATATAGCCTTCTAAACCATAATCAAGTGCACATAGAATCATTAGTTTGGTATTAGCTTATATCTGGACCAAAGAAACCTTTTGGGAAGATGTAAAGGTAATGCTATGATATACTTTTATATTTTACAAAAAAATCATATAATAAAACATTTCTTTAATTTTAATTATTCCTTTTAGAGTTTATTTAATTTAAATGATTTTTGTACATGTGTTATGCCTTTGTAGGAAGAGCAACAACACTGTCTCTACTAAATAATAGAGGTAATCTTAATGTTTTCATATTAAATCATTATCCCTGGAATTGATGTATTGTTTCATATTTATTTCAAATTTATTTATATTTATTATTACTCATATAATAATGTATTTATTATATAGGTGTATTATTTTGTTCGAGTTTGGGATCTCTGTCCAAATTTCATGTTTCTTCTCCCTTATAACCTTTTCACCCATAAAATGGTGCATTTGTCACTTTCTTTCAAATTCCTTTACTTTCTTCATGGTAATATAAAAATCACTTCCACTATGAAATCACAGAAGCAACCATTATGTTTTCACAATAAAATAATTTTCAATAGAATTAATGTATTGTTTCATATCTTGTTTAATTTATTTCATTTTATTATTACTCACATAATAATTGTTTTAATATATAGGTGGATTTTTTTTGAGTTGGGGTTGTCTATCCATATTTCATAATTCTTCTCCCTTAAAACCTTTTCACCCCTGTAGTGGTTCATTTATCACATTTTTCAAATTACCTCCACTATCATTACAAGAAGACAAACCCCATTGCCTCTTCTCAATTAAAAAGGTAATCTTAATGTTTTCATAGTAAAATTAGTGTCCATAGAATTAATGTATTATTTTATATATATGTTTAATTTATTTATTTTTTTTGTATTACTCACAAAATAATTGATTTCTTATGAAAGTGTAATCTTTTGTTTGAGTTGGGGTTCTAATTCCAACTTTCATGATTCTTCTTCATTAAAACCTTTTCACCCCTATAATGGTTCATTTTTCACTTTCATTCAAATTAGCTTTACTTCCTTTTAAGAAATAGATACACCACTGCCCTTACTCAATTAAAATGTTGATCATGATGTTTTAATTATAGAATTCTGATCAATATAATTATTTTTTTAATATTTATGTTTAATTTGTTTATTTTTTTATTAGTCACATAATAATTATTTTCTTATACAGTTATATTCTTTTGTTTGAGATGGGGTGCTCTGTCCAACATCATGCTTCTTCTCCCTTAAAACCATTCTCCCCTATATTGGTTCATTTATCACTTCCTTTAAAATTATCTCAATTTCCTTTACAAGAAGGGAAAAGTTATTTACTTTTCTTAAAGGGAGAGGTAATATTTATGATTTCATAGTAAAATATTCTTAAATAAAATTAATGTATTGTTTCATATTTATGTTTAATTTTTTTATTTTTCATATTACTCACATTATAATTGTTCTATTATAGATGTGGATTCTTTTTTCTGATCTTGTGTGCTATTTCCATATTTCATCACATTATATAGAAAAACATCTATAGACTTCTTCTCCCTTAAAACCTTTCGCCCCTATAGTGTTGAAATTTATCACATTCTTTCATGTTCCCCCCACTTATGAATCACAGAGTTAAACTTTATATTTAAAAAAAAAATTCATAGAATAATATATCATTCTATATTAATGTTTAATTTATTTATTTTTTTAGTATTACTCATAATAATTGTTTTCTTATACAGGTGTATTATTTTTTTCAAGTTGATGTAGTTTTTTCGATGATTCTCTTGCATTGTGGGTAGTTCGACAATGAAAGTCAATGGAAATCATGGTTACATTGATATTTTGGATTTTTTAGAGACTTTGGGATGTCTAAGAATCTTCTTCACCTCAATCTGACACATAATGTGACCGATATGGCTCCAATTACTTATTTCTATTTTAAATAAACATTATTTTTAGTAAATAAGAAAAATGGACTAATGTATCCGCTGTCAGTTTAAAATCAGGAAGGGTTTTAGTCACTGAAAACTAAGAAACAATTCTTGGATTTCCTTGATAATTTAGTTCATCAATTTGTAAATCATCAGTGATATGTAGAAATCTTCTAATGTCAAAATGATACTTTATGTGATCTATATGAGTTAACATGCATGTTTCTACTTCAAAATGACATTTTAGTAAAAAGGCAAGAGAAGTACTCAAAATCCAGAAAATACATTCATATTTTTTTGATACATTAATAAAAAAAGATCCATAACTGATTTGGAACATGTAGGAATCAGCCGCACCTCAATTTGATACACGGTGTGACTGGTATGACTCAAAGTGAATGTTTATTTAAAATTGACATCAGTTTTAGTAAAAAAAATTAACTGACCTACTCAAAACCCAAAAACAAAATATTTGTATTGTTTTGATACATTAGAAAAACAATCTGTATGAGATTAATTTAGGCATGCATGAATCATTTTTACCTGAATCTGATCCACAGTGTGACTGATATAACTCCAAGTGCGTGTTTTTATTTAAAATTGACAACAGTTTTAGTAAAATACCAACTTAACAAATTAAAACCTAGAAAAAACCTTCAAATTTTTTAAATACTTTATGAAAATGATGCGTAAGTCATTTGTGACATGTAGGAATTGGTTTCACATCAAACTGATACACGATGGGATCCATATGAGTCAAAGTGTGTGTTTCATATTTAAAATGATATTTTAGTAAAAAATAAAAGTGACTTACTCAAAACTAAGAAAACACATTAATATTTTTTGATACATTATGAAAAAAATCCATATGTGATTTTAAACATGTAGGAATCAGCCGCACCTCAATCTGATGCACAGTGTGACTAGTATGACTCTAATTGAATCTTTATTTAAAATTGAAATCTATTTTACTAAAAATCGAATTGACCTTCTAAAAACCAAACAAACACATTCATATTTTTTTAATAATTTTGTAAAATGATTCATGTGTGATTTTGGGAATTTATGAATTAGCTGCACCTCAATCCAATGAGCGGTGTGACTGATATGACTCCAATTGCATGTTTTTATATAAAATTGACGTCAATTTTAGTGACAAGTAAAACAAAACTACTCGAAACTGATAAAAAGAATTCGAATATGTTTAAATAATTTAGTAAAATGATCTATAATTAATTTTGTTATGTGTAGTAATCATCCACACCTCAATCTGGTATGAAATGTGGTTGGTATGAGTCAAAGTGCATGTTTCTATTTTAACATGACATTTTATTAAAAAAAAGTGATTTACTCAAAAAGGAGGAAACACATTAATAATATTTTTATACTTTAATAAAATGATCCATATGTAATTTGGGATGGTTAGGAATCATCTGCACCTCAATCTGATGCACGGTATGACTAGTATGACTCAAAGTACATCTTTTTATTTAAACTTGTCATCAATTATAGTAAAACATACAACTTCCCTACTCAATAATAATAAAACACATTACTATTGTTTTTATACTTTATGAAATTGATCCTTAAGTCATATTTCATGTTTAGGAATTAGCCACACCTCAATCTGATACATGATGTACCTGGTATGACTCAAAGTGTCCATTATCATTTTAAAATCAACATTTTAGTTCAAAAAGTGTCACTCATTGAAAACCATTCAAACACACTCGTATTTTCTTGATAATTTAGGAGAATGATTCATAAGTATTTTTTGACATTTATAAATCCATTTCACATCAAACTGATACACTATGTTATCATAATGAATCAAAAGTGTGTGTTTCCAGTTTAAAATGAGATTTTAATAAAAAAGACAACTGACATAATCAACACCAAGTAAGAAAATTCATATTGTTTTGATACTTTAGTAAAATGATCAACAATTAATTTGAGATGTTTTACAATTAGTCAAACATCAATCTGATGCACAATGTAATTGGTAGGACTCCATGTGCGTCTTTTTATTTAAAATTGACAATCAATTTTAGTAAAATTAACACATCCTGTTAAATTATTTCTTTATATTAATACTGACATAATAATTTTTTTCTTATATAGAAGCATTATTTTTCATGAGTAGGTAAGATTTGTTCAGAAATAACATGAGTTGGATTAGGATTAAAAGATAAAGGAACATTGATGTTTTTGAATATATGTAATAATTTTTATTTATGTAATTGTATGAACCAATGTTTTAAATGTATATAATATAGTGTTTTGTTCTTCTGTTTGTGTTGTAAATTTCATATCATTTAAATCCTCTATTTGGACTTTTTTGTTGATATCTACTGTGTTTCTGGTGTTGTGGTGTTCTGGAAGAGCACACTACAGTGGTAATACATTGTTTTGTTACAACACACTACAATGTATCCCTTTATCATAAATTTCAAAAGCACTAATAAAGGCCATAGTTATCAGCGATTTGAAAAGTGCTTTTAATGGTATACATTATCTGATCTCATAGAAGTGTTTATAATGGTCTATTTTTTAAACACTCAAAAAATGCTGATAAATGGTTCCTTTAGTGGTGCTAAATTAAATCTCTAATAAATGTTTCTTTTATCAGTGATTTTAAAATCACTCATAACGGTACTATTTATCAGTGATTTTTAGCACTATTAAAGTAACCCTTTATCGGTTCTTTTTCAGCGCTGATAAAAGACCAGGGCTATTAATATCACTCATGTATGTAGCACTTTTGTAGCATTGATAAATTCTATTTCTAGCACTATTAAAGGCCATTTTGTAGTAGTTACTATAGAGAGAACTTTCATGGTGAAATCAATTATGGGGAGGACCACCAAGGTGGATAATAGAAAGGGAATGTCTCTCTTCCCCGTTAGTCTTCTGTCCACATGAAGATTTTCTATGGTGCTCATTATGTGATAACCTCTTGATATCAACCGGATTATGTTCATGATGAAGTCCTTCATGCTGAATTTTATGAGGTGGAGCTTTATAATTGCTTCTACTACTCCCATCATACCATAACTAGAGAATAAGATCTTGATCCATGAAAAATATTCTTATTAATTATTCAAAAAAACTAGCATTAAGTGGAGACGGATCGTAGATCAGCTCTTGATTTTCTAATATTGTTTGATGAGGGTTCTTCTTGGATGACTTATTATGACTGATTGGGGCCACTTGTTGGGATAAGTTGTTTTCATGTTCAAGTGTATTTTCCTTCCTTGGAGTGGCCATTGGGATAGGTCGATTACCTCAAGTTGGAGATGGTGTATATTCTTAATCTCGTTGTTTGTATAATATGGGGATTTTTTCTCTAAGATAATTATATATGGGAGAAGAAGCTTGTATATTCTATCAGGTGAATTGTTGGTGAGCCACCAAACTTTTGGAAAAAATTTATGTTCCTATCCCTTGGGCACTACTTTCATCACTTTGATGATATTTGGGAATGTTTGTGGGATGTTGGTAGGAATTTTCATCTTCCCTTTCACTATTATTAGGATATGATTGGAAACTTCAGTGATTGTAAAAGGGATATATTCCCATTATATATCTAGTGTAGGTGTATCTACCTATTCCAGTCCTCCCTTTCTTTTTAGTGGGTACTGATAGTATTCATGTGTGAGAGAAATGAGTTGGGTATACCCTCTACTTTTCATTGGAACTTTTTGACTGACTACTCTAGGAGATTCCATACAAGGCTACTAACAGGATTTGTTAATGAAGAAAGGTGTGTGCACCTCCTCACTATTTTCAACCAAATTGGGTGTTTGGGATACTTTGAGTTTTTATATATGAGTATGCTAATAAGCTTGGTGGGTGTAGGGAGTTGTCTGTTCCTGCTTGAATTATACTGCTAGATTTGAATAGTGGGATTTCTTGAATGCCACTAGATGAGTCTATAATAGGATGAATAAATGTGGATGGTTTTATGTTCCCACTCATGATTTTCCACCAAATTGGGTTGGTGGGATTATCTGGTGGGGAAAAGGTGTGACCATGCTCCCTCTTGTCCAGTTGTCATCCCCAGCAGGCCATCTTGCATGTCTGATTTTGATAGTCCTAGGCTGGTTGGCTGAGGACAACACCCTCATCATGTTGACGGTTCACTACTATGCGACATTATTGATGATTATTATTATTTGGATCCATTGAAAAGGACCCCTATGTCTTCTATATGAGGCCTTATGTGGCCTCTTGATCCACCTACCTGAGATATGGGAGGGATTGGTTGTTGCGTTCTGGGGATAATCTCTTGAAATTGTTGAAGACGGTAGTCAGCATCATCTGCGTCAGGACCACTATATGTTATTGACCAACAATCAATGGGGCTTCGTGAACTGGAGGGATTTTTGGGTAGCCTCTAGGGTCAGGATTGTACCATTTATATAGTATTACCAAACCATCAAGTTTGAGATCCAATGTTGAAGATATGGGGTTGTAGATGTTTACATTTCCATTATGAGAAGTATCTAGGGAATTCGTTGATAAAATATGGAATGATTCCATTGGATTAAATGGATCTATGTGAGTAATCACCTAGAATATACGACAAACACAAAAAAAACCACTGTTAAAGCATGATATTTTTGGGTCAAAAAATGTGTGATTTATTTAATTTTATGTACATCTTTTATCTAGTGAAAGGGGCCTAATAGATGGGTGATACTATAATCTTGGTTAAGGATTCACGTTAGGTTCATCATTTTCTTTGATTCCCTCATAATGTGTTTGGGTTAGGAATAACTATTTCTGAGCGGTTTCCAATTGGTTTATTCGTGGATCTAGAAACACCCAATGGTTCTATATGTAAAGGGACCTGCATTCCAATGGTAGGAGTAGGTTAGGGGTTTTGGCTAATGATTCTTAAAGAAATCACATTGGTCAAGAGGATTGATGGTCGGGCTCATCACACACTTTTGGGGGGAATTATTTCATACTCTGAGACTCTCTTACTGATTTAGGAGATGTTAATGAATCCTTAATTAATTCCCAATTATGATGTGGGATATCTGAGAGTTAGCTATAACTTATTTTCATGTACTGATCTTAGAACCATCTGTATGTATCTAAGGTTCTCTATCAATGAAGATATATGTATGTATATGAGGTTCTCCATCAATGGTATCCCCTTATATACTACTTAGAGATTATTTGGTCATTATCATGATGATGTTGTTTTCTTATTCACTTAGTGGGGCACTCTATATTATATCGTCATATATGGAGAGGGAAGCTATCTAGGTGTCGGGATAGAACCCTTCGATGGGATTTCTACGTATCCTTATGAAATTAATTAGAACCCATGTATTTTAGTGCCATTTAATAGGGAACATCATACACATTCAAGTCATTTAGTAAGGACCCAACAATACAGCTTAATGTCATGTGGTAAGGATGTCTAGGAAGAATATTCCTTGTCAATGTTTTGTGTGGGACTTATGCTAAAACAGCCCAGGGAACCTTGGTGGAAGATGGATTCCACGGTTTAATTAAACCCTACTAGGAATGTGGCCCTAAAAGAATAGGGTTGACTTAGGGTATTGGGCTTGTACCTAAGGGATCCTTCCATGAAATCCCATATAGATTGGAAAAAATCCAATGTATTTTGGTGGCGAGGACATATTCCTATAGAAACCATATAAGGTTTTTCTCAAAGGAGAGTATGGACCTTTGAGAGGATTATGTTGGGGCTTACTCCTAAGGAAGATGCCTAGTTAATGGGACTGTGAGGGGTGTTTAAATTATGGTGATTTGGAATATTAATACGGGGATTACTCTTAAATAGGATTCATGGATTTGTTTTATTATGATTAGGGATTATTTCTGATGAGTATTCCCATTAAGTTTAGGACCTAGGTGGGCATCCTACATATCCTGGTTAGAATTGGAATTAGAGTTCTCATAGTTAATCATGTTTCATGGATCATGTAGATGTTGTGATCACCATTACCCTCTAATCCCATGTAAGTCATGCTCAGTGAGAGAAACACGGGGAAATAGAATATCCAACAAGCTACAAAATATACTTCTGACTTCAAGTGGATATGGTGACAAAGCTGAAAGGGAGAGGGATGGGTTGTTGAGTGCACACATATCCTCTATCTTGGGGTGAAAGTGGAATAGGATGATGGTAAAACACTTACCTCTTTTAACTTTACCCTAGAATTGGTCGAGGGTATGGTGACTGAGGATAGAAGACAACAGGAGAGAGGGGAGAGGGCCCCAGTACCCATCCCCTCTTTGACCCAATGGCCGGGAGGTAGATAGAAGAAAGAGTGAAACCTCATGAAAGAATGTCTTGGGGCTTACTCCAGGGGGGATTCCCTAAAATTGGATTTGTAGTAAGGGTGGATAATCTCATTCCACATTGAATGGAAAAAAAATGGTAATCCTTGACCTCCCTGTTGGAAACCAGAGCCTCAGGGTCTCAAAGACGAGAAGGAGAGGATGTGGTCATAACCATTGCATCTGAGACAGTGAACACCCCAAAACTATCCTAGGGGTAATATTATTTGTGACCATGGAAATAAAAATCCACACACACCCTGATAATCCTAACCATATATTGGGACTAGTACTAGAAACCCAAGACCATAGGAATACAAATCCAAATGGGAGACACACTGGTGAGTATTTTACAATAGTTTTTCAGGTCTGGGGGCTTCGATGGAGGTTTCAAATTGGTCCATATCTAACAAGGGATCCAAGGGGTGAGAAGACATACCATATGTGGCTTAGAAGAGGGATCAAAGGGTCATCTTAACCATGCTGGAGGTTAAGGCAAACTAAGGAGGCTTGTATATGGGGTTCCTCACACAAGTAGTCCTAGGCGAACTAGTGGCATCTTGGGTGAAGGACCACCTGGTCAACTACACATGTGTGAGACTTTCCTCAATCCTTCAAGGGTCTCCATAGGTGTTCCCAAAAGAGACTCACATTGTTCCATGTTTATAGAAGGTAACCTCACACTATTCTTTGTTAATCATAGGGTGACCAAGTTTCTCATGGAGATGTTTTTTGTTTGAAACCCTTGGAGGACTTTAATTTCACTAACCTGCTTTAATTCTATCTTATTTACATGTTAGAAAACTACCTAGAATATTTTAGAGGGATTGAGAGAATAAATAGAGTGAGTAGAGTGTCGGCTGGCCTTTAGAAATTTACATCCATACAAATGAAGACACTAGGGTCCAATTTATAGGCACATATAGGAACTTGGGTGAAGGGGATATCTCTCTCAGCTGACTCACAATATTTTTCACATAGTTCGGTTACATATGATTCAATGTAGTTACCCTATGCACCGACAGTGCTTGGGGTACTTGGGTATTGTGTCCTTTGGAGCATTTTTTGATCTTTGGACTTATTTATTTCTCTTATTCTCTTCTACATAAGGTATTTGTCTTTTCTGCCTTTTCATCCATATGAAAAATAACGTGTCAATAATGGTTTTTATCATTTTTATGAATTTTAAGGGTTTTAAGGTTTTTTATGGTTTTATTAGGGTTTTCAGGGGTTTTAGGATTTTTTATGTGTTTGGGGATTTTTAGGGATTTTTTAGATTTTTTTAGATTTTTAGTGTTTTTATGGTTTTATGAGTTTTTAGGTGTTTAAGGGATTTAGACCTTTCTAACCTTTTTAGGGGTTAAAATGGTTTTTAAAATTTTTATTAGTCTTTATGATTTTTATAAGTTTTAGTAGTTTCTATGGTTTTTAGGTGTTTTATTGTTTTTATGGTTTTTAGGGTTATTATAATTTTTTTGGTTTTTAGTGCTTTTAATCATTTTTAGGTTTTAAGGTTTTTCATTGGTTTTTAGGGGTTTTTTCATTTTTATATATTTTTGGGGTTTTATGAATTTATATGGGTTTTTAGGGTCTTAGGGTTTTTGTTTGTTTTTTTGGAATTTTAGGAGTTTCTTTGGGTTTTTAGTGTATTATGAGTTTTTTTAGGGTTTTTAGGTTTTTTAGTGTTTTTTTAATGTCTTTTGGATTTTAGAGGGAATTTATATTTTTTAGTGGTTTGAGGATTTTATAGGTTTTTAGCAACTTTTATGATTATAGGGGTTTTTAAGTTTTTATGGGGTTTTAGGGTTTTTAGGGTATTTTATAGTTTTTAGTGATTTTTAGCATTATTATGTTTTTTGGTGTTTTAAGTGTTTTTTTATTTGTATGTTTTTATTATATTTTTCAGGGTTTTTAATTTTTTTTACATATTTATGGGTTTTAGGGATTTTTTAGTGTTTTTATGGTTTGTTACTATTTTTAGGGATTTTGAGGATTTTGAGGTTTTTTGGGTTTTTAGGGGTTTTATGGTTTTTAGTGTTTTTTTGTTTTTAGGGGTTTTAAGTGTTTTTAGGTTTTCATGGTTTTCTTATAGATTTTTATAGTTTTTATGGTTTTTTGGTTTTTTTGATTTTTAGGGATTTTTTTGGATTTTTTTGGTTTTAGGTTTTTATGGACTTCGAGGGGTTTTAGAGGATTTTAGGGATTTTAGGATTTTTATAGTTGTTTTTTTGGGTTTTATAGGTTTTTATAGTTTCGTAGTTTTGTTTGAGTTTTTTTGGGTTTTTAATATTTTTTTGAGTTTTTTAACATTTTTAGAGGTTTAAAGGGGTTTTAGAGTTTCTATTATGATTTAGGGTTTTTTGGGGTTTTTACGTTTTTTAAGGTTTCCATGGATTTTAGTGACTTTAAAAATTCTAGTGTTTTTAGGATTTTTAATATTTTTTTGATTTTAGGGGTTTTAGTGTTTTTATCCTATTTTTGGAATTTTTAGGGTTTTTAGGTTTTTTAGCATTTTTTTACGTTTTTTGGGATTTAATTATTTCTAGGGTTTAATGGTTTTTTATGTTTTTTCAGGGTTTTATGGGGTTTTTTATATTTTTATAGTGATTTTTTGGGATTTTTATAGTATTTTAGGGTTTTTAGGGAATTTGAGGTGTTTTGAGTTTTTTAGGTTATAGGGGTTTATAGTTTTTTGATCAATTTTTATGTTTTTTGGGTGTTTATATGTTTTTTGGTTTTAATGTTTTCTTAGGTTTTTTCATTATTTTTTTGGGTTTTTTACATTTTTACAGGTTTTTAGGGATTTTTAGTATTTTTATGAATTTTAGAGTTTTTTAGGGTTTTTAGGGTTTTTAGGGTTTTTACTATTTTGGGGGGTTTTTTTAGTTTTTTAAGGTTTCATGTTTTTACAGATTTTATAATTTTAGGGGTTCAAAGTTTTTTTTTATTTGTTATTGGTTTAAGTGTTTTTATAGAGTTTTAGGTTTTTTAAGGGTTTATGTGTCTTTATGGGTTTTAGGGGGTTTTAGGGTTTTTTGGGTCATTTGGGGGTTTTAGGGTTTCTATCATTTTTATGATTTTTAAGGGTTTTAATCGTTTTTTTGGTTTTTGAGGTTTTATAAGGGCTTTCAAATCCTTTATGGATTTTTTTGGTATTTATAGGGATTTTCTAAGATTTTATGGTTTTTTGGGTATTTAGGGATTTTAAGGGTTTTGGGTTTTTAGGGTTTTTAGTGTTTTTAAGATTTTAAGGGTTTTATGTTTATTTAGTTTTTCACGGTTTTCTTAGGAGTTTTCAAGGTTTTTATGATTCATAAAATTCTAGGGAATTTTTGTGATTTTTAAGATTTTTAGGATTTTTATGGGTTTTATGGGGTTTTTGGGTTTTTTGAGTTTTTATGGGTTTTATTAGTTCTAGAGTTTTTTAATGTTTTATGGGATTAAAGTGTTTTGTGAGTTTTTAGTGGTTTTTTTATTTTATTGGATTTTTTGGTTTTTAAGGGTTTATGGGTTTTTATTGTTTTTATGGTCATATATGATTTTTTAGGGTTCATAATTTTTTTTGGGTTTTTAGGGGCTTTAATTTTATTAGGTTTTTTAGGTTGTATTAGGGTTTTTCTTGGTATTTAGGGTTTTTATGTTTTCTGTATTTTAATGGATTTTTTTTGTATTATTATGGGGTTTTATGTTTTTATGTATTTTTATGGTTTTTTTGGTTTTTAGGTTTTCAATCATTTTTTGGGGGTTTTAGAGGTTTTATGTGTTTTTAGCTTTTTAAGTTTTTCATAGGTCTTTTCAGGGTTTTTAGGGTTTTTTATGTTTTTGGTGAGTTAATAGGAATTTCTAGGTTCTTAATGGTTATTATGATTTTTATTATTTTTGAGGGGTTTGTGGGTCTTTTGGGTTTCTAGGGATTTTATGGGAATTTTTGGATTTTAGGGGTTTTTTATGTTTTTAGGATTTTAAGGGTGTTTGGAGTTTTTAATATTTTAGGGGTTTAAAAGGGTATTATTTTATCTTAAAGGGTTTTATTTTTTTAATGTTTTTATGTTTTTTATGGTTGTTAGAGTTTTTTCAGTTTTGATGGTATTTAGGGGTTTTTTTAGTGTATTAGTGTTTTAGTGTTTTTTGGTTTTAAGGGGTTTAATTGTGATTAGTTTCTTAAGGTTTTGTTAGGGGTTTTCTAGGTTTTTAGGGTTTTATAGGTTTTTAATTATTTTAATGAATTTTTTGGATTTTTATGTGTTTTAAGGGTTTTTAGGGACTTTTTGGGTTATTAGGGATTTTAGGGGTTTTAGGTTATTTGGGTTTTTATCATTTTTAGGTTTTTAAGGGTTTTAAGTGTTTTTAGGTTTTAGGGTTTTCCTATGGTTTTCAGGGTTTTTAGGGTGTTTTTTTACATTTTTAGAGATTTTAAGGATTTTAGGGATTTTTTTATTATATTTAAATTTTTATGGGGTTGGGGGATTTTTTGGGGTTTTAGGGGTTTTAGGTATTTATTTGGGTTTTTTCTATTTATTTTTTGAGTTTTTTTTGGTTTTTAGAGTTTTTAATTATTTTAAACATCTTCATGGGTTTAAAGAGTTTTTAGTGTTTTTTGGTTTTTATGGTTTTTATAATTTTTATGGTTTTTATGATTTTTAGGGCTTCTATCATTCCTTGGTTTTTAGGGGGTTTATGTGATTAAATGTTTTTATGGTTTTCATAGGGGATTTTCAGCATTTTTATGGTTTTTATGTATTTACAGATTTGTAGGAAATTTTAGGATTTTTAGAGGTTTATGGATTTTGAGTGTTTTTTAGTATTTTTAGTCATTTTTAGGTTTTTAAGGGTTTTTGAATTTTTATGTGTGTTAGGGAATTTTATGTTTTTTAGGGGGGTTTCTGGGATTTTAGTGTCTTTTATGGTTTTTTACAATTTTTAGTATTTTTTAGGCTTTTAGATGTTTTAAGTGTTTTTTATATTTTCATGATTTTTTTAACATTTTTCATATTTTTCAATGTTTTTACATTTTTAAGGATTTTTAGGGAATTTTTAGGATTTTTATGGATTTTTTGAGTTTTTAGTGATTTTGAGGGGTTTTAGGCATTTTAGGGTTTTTAGGTTTTTTATATGTTTCTTTGGGTTTGTAGAATTTCTTGAGTTTTTTATGGTTTTACAGTTTTCTATAGTTTTTTTAATATTTTATAGAGTTTAAAAGATTTTAAAATTTTTGTAGTAGGATTCAGTATTCTTATGGGTTTTAGGGTTTTTTATGGTTTTTATGGGTTTTACAGTTTTTCAGAGATTTTAGGGTTTTTAGGATCTTTTTGGGGGTTTTATCATTTTTAGGATTTTATATGAATTTAGGGGGTTTAAATATTTTTAGGTTCTCGTGGTTTCTTTGGGTTTTACAGGGTTTTAGTGTTTCTTTCATTTTAGGGATTTTAAGGTCTTTTTTAGGTTTTTTTTAATATTTTTTTATGGATTTTTGAGGGGGTTTAGAGGGTTTTTTTGTTTTTAGAATTTTTTGGGGGGTTTTAGTTTTTTTAAGGTTATCAGTGGTTTTATGTGATATTAGGTTTTTAATGTGTTTTTAGGATCTCTTTGGTTGTTTTATCGTTTTTAAGATTTTATAGGATTTTAGGGGGTTTATTTTTTTTAGGATTTCGTGTTTTCTTTGGGTTTTAAGGGGTTTAAAGGTTTCTATCATTTTTAGGGATTTTAAGGCCATTTTTAGGATTTTTTTAGTTTTAAGAATTTTTATTGATTTTTGATAGAGCTTAGAGTGTTTTTTTGGTTTTATAATTTTAATGGGATTTAGTGTTTTTAGGGATATTGGTGGTTTTAAGTGATTTTAGGTTTTAATGTTTTCATAGGGAATTTCTGGGTTTTATGATTTTTTTATTTTTAGGGAATTTTAATTTTATTTGATTTTTATAGATTTTTTAGGATTATTATTATCTCTTAGGGGTTTTAGGGATTTTTAGGGTTTTTTGAGATTTTATGATTTTTTGGAATATTAGTTTTTTTTATTTTTTAGGGTTTTGATGGTTTTTTATATTTCTTTATACATTTAAAGGGGTTTAAAGTGTTTTTAGTGTTTTTAGTGCTTTACTATTTTTATGGGTTTTTTAGTTTTTAGGGGTGTTTATGGGTTTTAGTGTTTTTATTGTTTTATATTTCTTATAGTGATTTTAACTACTTTTTGTTTTTTCATATTTTCTTAGTGTTTTTCTGGGTTTTTACAATTTTATCGATTTTTATGACTTTTATAGGATTTTAGGGTTTTAGTGTTTTTAGATATTCTTTGATTTTTTTAGTGATTTTGAAAGGTTTGTTTTGTTTTTTTTTTGTTTTTTGGGGTTTATTTAGTTTTTATGATTTTTATGGTTTTTAAGTGTTTTTAAAGATTTTGGAAATTTTATGTGTTTTTAGAGTTCTTGGTGGGTTTTTAGGGTATTTATGGGTTTTAAGAGTTATTGACTATTTTAGGGGTTTTTATGGTTTTTATGGGTTTTTAGTGTTTTAAGGTCTCTATAAGGGGTTTTAGGTTTACAAATATTTTTAGGGTTTTAGGGGTTTTACGTTTTTTAGTCTTGTTAGGTTTTCTTACTATTTTTTGGGTTTTTAAAGGTTTTTATATTTTTAGGGATTTTAGGTAATTTCTGTATTATTGTTTTTTTTAGAGTTTTTAAAGATTTTTAGGGATTATAGAGTTTTATAGGATTTTAGTATTTTTTGTGTTTATAGGTATTTTAGGGGTTTCAAGTGTTTTTAGGTTTTTAAGTGTTTTAGGATTTTTTTCAAGATTTTAGGTTTTTTCATTTTTAATAATTTGTGGTCTTTTATAGGTTTTTTATGGTTTTCTAGGCATTTTAGTTATTTCAGGGGGTTTTCATTTTTTAGGGTTTTAGGGTTTTAGGGGGTTTTTAATGTTTTTCAGTTTTTTAGAGTTCTTTAAGAATTTATGGGTTTAAAGGGGTTTTAGGGTTTTTAACGCTTTCTATGTTTTTAGGGGTTTTAATTGTTTTTAGGTTTTTAAGGTTTTATTAGGGTTTTTTGTGTTTTTTATGTTTTAGGTATTTTTAGAGAACTTTTGGATATTTTTTATTTTTAGGTTTTTTAGGTATTTGAGGATATTTATGGTTTTTATGATTTTTAGTGTTTTAGGGTTTTTATTACTTTTAAGTGTTTTTTTAAGGTTTTATTAGGGTTATTTTTGGGTTTTAAGATTTTTTTAGTCTTTTTAGCTATTTATAGGGATTTTCTAGGATTTTTATGGGTTTTTAGGATTTTGAGGATTTTTAGTGGTTTTAGGGTATTTACGGTTTTTAATGGTATTATGTTCTTTTCGAGTTTTTTGGGTTTTTTTATTTTTTGTGGAGTTTTTAAAAAATAGGGTTTAAAGGGTTTTTATATTTTTTGTGAGTTTTTAGGGTCTTTATAGGGTTTTATAGTCATTTTAATATTTTTAGGGGTTTTTATAGTTTTAAGGGATTTTTAGGTTTTTTAATGGTTTTTAGTATTTTTTAGGTTTCTAGGGGGTGTATGTGTTTTTTTGTTTTTTATGGTTTTAATAATGTTTTTAGGGTTTTAGGGTTTTTAATGTTTTTATAAATTTCTAGGGATTTTATATAATTTTTATAATTATTTAGGGGTTTTATGGATTTTGATGTTTTTTAGGGTCTCTAGGGGTTTTAGGGTTTTAGCATTTTTTGTGTTTTTTAAGAGTTTAAAGAGTATTTTGTTTTTAAATGTTTTCTTAGGTATTTTCAATGTTTGTATGTGTTTTAAAATGTTTTATGGATTTTAATGATTTTTTGGTTTTTTAGGGTTTTTAGGATTAGGGGATTTTTAGGGTCTTTTGAGTTTTTTTGGCTGTCGAAGAGATTTTAAAATTTTTAGTGGTGTTTATGTATTTTATGTGTTTTAGGGATTTTTTAGGTTTTGAGGGGTTTTTTTATTTTTTAACTGTTTTTAGGATTTTGGGTCTTTTTTAGTTTTTAGGGTTTTAGCATTTTCATGTTTTTCAGGTTTTAAATTATTTTAGATTTTTAATATTGTCTTAGGGATTTTTAGTGTTTCTATGGTATTTTATGTTTTCAGGGAATTTTTGGGATTTTTTATAATTTTTTGGTGTTTTTAGTATTTTTATTGATTTGGGGGGTAGGGTTTTTTTGTTTTTTGGTTTTTAGGATTATTTTGAGTTCTTAGTGTTTTTATGATTTTTTAGAGTTTCTAATATTATTAGGATTTTAAATGATTTTTATATATTTTTTGGTTTTTAGGGTTTTTAAAGGTTTTTATGTTTTTATAGTTTTATGTTTTTTATTGTTTTTCGAGGTTTAAAGTGTTTTTGTGTGTTTTTAGTGATTTTTTGGGGGTTTTATGTTTTTTAGTGGTTTAATGTGCTCTAGGTTTTCAGAGAGATTTTCAAGGTTTTAGGTTTTTTATGTTATGATATTTTTAGGGTTTTTTTATTTTTATGGTTTTTAGGTATTTTAAGGTTTTTTTGTTTTTTAGGGTTTTTAGGTTTTTTAAGGTTTTTAGAATTTTTTGTGAGTTTATAGGATTTTAAGGGTTTAAGTGTTTTTGGTTTTTTATGGTTTTCTGAGGGTTTTTTCAGGGTTTTTAGTGTTTTTTATGTTATTAAAGTTTTTTAAAAATGTTATAGTATTTTTATGGTTTTTATGAATTTTAGGGATTTTGAGGGTTTTTTGGGTTTTTTTATTATTAGGGTCTTATGGTTTTTTAGGGTTATTTTAATTTTTTAGTGGTTTTACGGTTATTTATATTTTGTAAACGTATTTAGGGGTTCATAGGTTTTTATATTTTTCAATGGTTTTTAGGTATTTTGTGGGTTTTAGGGTTTTATAAGGATTTAAGGGTTTATGGTTTTTACGGTTTTGAAATTTTTTTAGAGGTTTTAGTATTTTTTAGGTTTTTTAAAGGGTTTAATGTTTTTTTGCTTTTGGGGTTTTCTTATGGTTGTTCAGCGGTTATAGGGGGTTTTAAAATTTTAGGGATTTTAGGGATTTTTTATGAATTTAATGGATTTTTAGGGATTTTAGGGATTTCGTTGGTAGTTATGGTTTTTTGGGGGCTTTGGGTTTTTTTCACTCCTCGAAATATATGTTTTTAATTTTTAAAAACACTTTTTTGGAAAACTGAGAAACCAATATAGTACACAGATAGATAGTTAATCAACATGATATGAAATAGCTAAATCCATGAGTTGCAGTTTGAGCCTTTTAGAAATCTTACCTCTAAGAAGAGTCCACTCGAGGATGGGATCCTTTTAATCCTGGTCACCATTGAGGAGATTTTCAAAGGTTTTAACCATCTTGCCCCAAGTTTTTATGAGCTCTTCTATTGCAATCTTTTGACCATTAAATCCAAATGACAAAATTTTGAGTTATTTATGGGCCCAAGCACCCTTCTCCTAAGAAAGGGTAGCCTATAAGCGGCTCCCTACCAGTCTGTCAAAATCCACTTGTGTAGTGATGACATCCAAGATCTTGTCCAAGAAAGCTTCATTACAATCGTGATTTCTTTCCCATTCATCACATTCAAATAATTCTTTCCCGTATTGATGGATATTTCTAAAAATCCCCTCCTTTCATGTATTCCCTAGATCAGTGGTACGTGATTTCCCTACATGTAAGAACCCGGTTTTTGCTGCAGAAGACTTTGGAATATTCTTGATGATATTCCAAAGCAGCGCCTTCAGACGGCGTGCGATTCCGAGCCACGGAGTGGCCGAAATTAAATTTTGAGTGTGTTCACACTGGAAACGCCAAATAAATAGGATAACTCATAAACGGTGACCCGGATCAGAGATCTGAGTGTGCGGATGGGTCAGGAATGGGGTTTTTACCCTAGGAACGACATAAAACATGTCGGCACGGGATGTTTGGACCCCTCGCTCGCTTTCGGATGGTTAAACAGATAAATTAATTAATTTATTTATTGATTTAATGGTGAAACGCTAGTATCTCTTAAACGGTGGCTCTGATGGAAAACATAGGGCACCGTTGAGTTCGGAGCGTTCCGTTTACCCAAGGAGGGGTATAAGTTTCGCGGGCACGGTCCGTTTGTGAAAAATGGCCCCAGGGGCGTTTTCGTAATTTGGTGGCTTTGGGCGTTCAGTCTTATAACTTTTGAACGGGGCCTCAGATTAAAATTCTGAGACCTCTGTTGTGCTCGGGAGGTGGTGTTTACCTTAGGGGAGGCTTAACCTCGACCCTGCTGAGGGTTCGGGTTCGGGCCGACGGGCGGGTGGTTAAGCGTTTTCTATTTAAACGCTTAACTCACCCCTCCCCTTCCTCTTCTTCACCTGGACAGCAGCAGGAGGCAGCCTTCCCTCCCCTCCTCCACTCTGGCGAGGCAGCTCCGGCCAGGCGACGGCGCGGCGGCGGATCGCCCGTGAAGCTTCGGGCAACGCCCCGGCAGGTAAGGTCTTGTTGCGTTTTTTCTTTCCCGCACCTCCTTTGAACAAAAATTATATGCTCGAATTGTTGTCGGATTTTTCAACAAACTATATGAATGCGTAGTAGAGTTATTCCTCTTTCCATCACTTATTTCGGTTCGTAAATCCGAGTTGCGAGGAGGCTGCAGTTACCCGGCGAAGATTGCGAGAATTTTGGGTTGTCCCGGCGGTTTCCGACGGTCCGGTGAGCTCCCAGGGCAGCGCGGCTTCGGTCCGAGGAGGCGGAAGTGGCGGCGACTCCATCCGGTAGTGGCGCTGAGGGCGACGACAAGCGGCAGTGAGGCTCCGGGGTGGCGGGCTCCGGCCGCGGGCGAGGGAAGCGCCGGGGTGCCGCGGAGGAGGCCGGCGCGCAGGTTGCGTTCGGCGGAGGAGGAAGGATCCGCGCCACGCGGGTCTTCCTGGGGTCAATGAGGACCGGCTTCGGCCGGTCTATTTCGGAGAAGGCAAGGACCCGCATGAGGCGGGTCCTCTATTGCAACAGGAGATTGGCCATTTGGCTGGTAGGTTGAGGAGGGCCGGACCCGCTTGGGTTCGGCGGTTTGAGGTGGGCTGGCGGCTCGGACCGGGCCGGCCAGGGTGGACCGGCCCGGATAGGCCCCCTTGCATTCGGGGGGCCATAACACTTAAACGGCACGTCCGATTGATGCGCCGTCTACGGATGTGAGACTATGTTAAAGAGACGGTCCCTTTAAAGTGGTTCTAAGGGTTTTTCGGATATCCACCAGAAGGCGGGAGACCCGAGAGTTTTAATTTAATGATATTAATTTATTATTAAAGTTGCGACGGATGTGGCTTGCGAGCCAGACGTCCGTTTGAAGTGTCGTCGGAGTCGCTGTGGCCCTGAGGCTGAGACGGTCCTTCCAATGTGGATCGGAACCTTTGCGGGTTGGTTTCATTCCTTTGCGGCATGAGACACAATGTGAATAGTTAATTAATTATTATTGCGTCGGACCTAACTCCCACTTGGGATGTCCGATTGATGCGCCATTAGCGGCAGCATGATCCCAGTCCTCGTGCATAATTTTTGGGGAGCTTTCCCAAGCGTTCGGGTTGGAGACGAGGTGCGGGCCCCACGGTGCCTAGTTCTCGTGTATTACAGTGAAACACAACCTTTTCACCCGACATCCGTTTGGGGTGTTTGAGTAGACGATTTTGGGTGTTTTTACAAGGGAATTTGATTGGTGCAATCTGCCTGCTCTAATTCAGCATGATGGTACAGGCCCTGTGAGGGCTGTTTCGGGACTTGACGGTGATTTCCAGCTTTATCACCGGGTATCCGTCTTGGACAAGTGAATAGTCCATTTCATGTACTTTTTCGAGAGGATCTCAACGGTGCGATCCGTTCATTGAGTTTGAGGACCGGGATGTGGGTCCCATGATGCACCGCTCGTGTGTGGTGCGCCGGAATGCATCTTTTTCTCCGGATATCCATTGCGCTCAAGTGAGCAGTCTTTTTAACATGTTTTCCCAAGGGTATCGCAATGGTGCGATGCACCCGACTGTTTTCTGGGCTGAGGCTCGGGATCACAGGACGTCGTTCGGGCATGAGGCGGTGTTCGTGACTTTTCTGTCGGATATCTGTTGGAGGCGAGTAAGTAGTCGATCTCGTGTGTTTTTCTGCGAGGGTTACAACGGTGTGATCCATTTGGTTGCACGGAGCCTCTTGCATGAACCTGTTAAATGTGGAATAAAAGGTGCTCTGGTGATGGTTTGTCCTACCATGTTTGTAGCGGACCCTTGGCGTGTGATCGTGCACTCTTTGGAGAGTGATATAAATGATTCACGAGATGTGGTTGGCCGTTCCTAGGCCTTTGAGGTGGAGTTGTTACGTCACGCCTTCGCGTTGATGTTGGGTGCCATGTGCATGATAGCCTTTAGGCTAGAACGAGGTATACTCTAGGAGTATATGGGAGCTCTTGGAGGTATGTGTGGTTTCTTGTACCTGAGGATGTTTGTGCGCTCGGTTGGGGTTGAATTGGGGCCACACGTCGTGTAGGCCCCACGTGTGTGATGTGTTCTGCATTACGTACCTTGGCCTCTCGTGACGTAGAGGGTCCCTCTACCCTTGTTTGTTTGACCAGCAGGGTGGAGTTTCCCCTGGCCTGGTGCTCTTTTGTCTGAGCAGCAGGGTTGAGTGGTGTCCCCCTGGTCTTTTACTCGATGGTTTGGTCGGAAGAGATGGTTTGGTTCCTCTGCTTTTTCGGCTGTGAGGGGTTTCAGTATTGTGCCCTTTCACCGGTCTGCGACACTGTTTGCGGCTACGGGTGTCCGTGCAGCATGGGTGTTTTCCGTACTCTCTTGGATGAGATGTCTCGGTCCGATTCGACAGTGACTCATCGGATTGGATCGGGATCTCCTTGTGAGTCCTGGGGAGTTTCTCTCGTTGCTCCGTGTTCCCTGGTAGAGCTTGTAGTTTCGGTGTGACCAACACTTTACGCGAGCACCGATCCTCTACCCAGGAGGTTGTTTCAAGAAGGGCTGAGGTTGTTTCCAGCAGGGCTGAGGTTGTTTCCAGCCGGGCTGAGGTTGTTTCCAGCAGGGCTAAGGTTGTTTCGAGCAGGTCTCACCAGTGGGTTACCATCCAGCAGGGATGGCCAGTACAGCGGTGTTCACCGAGCAGTACCATCCAGTAGGGATGACCAGAGCAGTTCCGGGCTTACCTCCAGTGGGGTTGGGCAGTGGTCCCCGATGCCGGGCTTACCTCCAGTGGGGATGGGCAGTGGTCCCCGTTGCCGGGCTTACCTCCAGCTGGGCTGTGCAGTGGTCCCTAATGTCGGGCTTACCTCCAGTTGGGCTGGTCGGTGGTCCCTGATGCTGGGTTACCTCCAGCTGGGATGGGAAGTGGTCCCATCGCCGATTTTAGCTGGGTCACCCTCCAGTGGATTACCCTGTTACGGGACTGGGTAGTGTGGCACCCGTCGACTTTCCGGGTCTCCCTGTAGTGTGAACCCATTGAATTCCAGGGATCCTCCAGCGGGGCTGGGCAGGGGGTCGCCTGTCGACTTTGAGCAGACCTCTCGACTACGGGGCAGTGACGAGTTGTGTTTGACATTCCCCTATAACTCTCAAGTAAGGGGATATTTTCCCCCAACGAGACGCATCCTTGTGACGTGACCTAAAACCGCACGGGCGAGTCAGTGCCGCCAAAAGTGGATAGTGTGGAGGTGTGGTAGTTTAAGACCTTGACTTGTAGTTTGGGGCAGACGTGCGGGATGCTGGGTATCGATGGTGTTTTCTTCAAGTACTATTGGATACTCTTTTATTTGGATAAGATATGGGACGGATATCCCCTTACGACATTGTTCGATATTCTTGATTGAGCAAACGGATTTGTATATACCTTGTTCTAGTACCCACTTCTTGGGTTTGGTTACTCTCCTTCCAGGAGAGGTGAAGACGCGCGAGGTATGCCACGTGATTTCCGTTTCTAGATTCCCATGGTTGGACGAGTCTATTCTCCTGCTATAGGTAGCGAAGACTCGATGAGAAGTTCATCTTCTCACCGTTTCTAGATCCTTGTGTCTGGATGAGTCTACCTTCTTTCCTCTTGTTGGGTTGAGCTAGAATCTTCACTGTTACTCTTACTACCCTTTCAGTTGTACTCCTCTACATTTTCTGTTCGCGCTACTGCTCACCCTTCGGTACCTCCTTTGTTTCTCCCTTGAGCCTTCGGGGTATCCTCCTAAGTATTTTTATACTCACCCCTGCTTGGGCTTTGCCTACACTTGGTGTGCCCTTGAAGACGACGGGCAAGTGGAGCGTGACCTCAGTGGAGCGTAAGAGCTTGGGATGTTGGACCGCGTGCGGTGGTCGTGGCTGGCTTCCAGGTGGGAGACCCATCAGCTATTTCTTTTTGTTTACCTGTTGTCGGGTTGTGGCACTTTTTTGGTTGGGTTCTTGTTTTTTCCCTTTTCTTTTCATCATACCTTCATCTTTATTTGTACTTATAGAGGTCGATGCACTTTGTGGTATTTATATAGCAGTTTCCCTTTTTCACTTACCTGTATTTTCTTTTACTATACACTTTTTCATTGAGTGTGCTGCGTGTGTGCATGTACAGGTACTTAGGCAAAGGCCTCCTCGAGTTGTTGTGCCTTCGGCACTGGTCGCCAGCCCCTGGCCTATGGAGGCAGACTTGGGGTAGTTGCGGCGTGATCCCGGGTAGGGTCGGGTCGTGACAAAGTGGTATTAGAGGTGGTTAGTTCCTTGGGTTGTTGTTCGAATGTCCCTAAAATAAAAGGAATTGGTTGGGATATATGGTAACAATGTTAATGTGTCTCGAGAGCGGATCTCAGGCCAGGGAGTCCAATGATGGTGCGGCGTCTGACGTATCCATTCACCATGACCTTGATAACCCGCTTGTTGCTTCGGCATGCTGAGACACTTGTTGCAGGGATGATTTGTTTTTTCATCACATAGGATTGAGTCATTGACTTTCCTTCTTGAGTCATCTCCCCATCGTTTTTATTGGTATATACATATTTGCTCTAATGACCGCGGCACTCCTTGATAATTTTCAGGATGTATCCGCGAAGACAGCCAGCCAGGATACCAGCATTGGTCCGTGACGACGACCCTGTGAGCTACGAGGCCTCAGTCCAGGACCCATCATGCGAGCCCCTTTCTCTCAGTGGGCCGGTAGCAGCACCCCCACCTGTTGAGAAGCAGACCGTTTCAGTAGAGCAGGTTGAGCTTGAGCACAGGTTCAGCACGCTCTGTGAGTTCCAGCGGAAGAGACCAATGAGGTTCAGTGGTGATCCAGACCCTCAGGCAGCAGAGGTTTGTCTAGTGGTAGTGGTTTGACTTTTCAGTCTTCTGCAGACACCGGCAGATCAGAGAGTGGCTTGGGTAGCCTACCCTTTTCGTGGCGCAACTCGGCGTTGGTGGAGTCTGGTGACTCTGTTTCTTGATGAGTCATCGCTTTCGTGGGGCGACTTTCAGTTGTTGTTCCATGAGGAGTTTTTCCCCTCCTGCTTGCGCTCCGTTCGGATTCAGGAGATCCTGCAGTTTCATTAGGGACGGATGACGGTGGCCGAGTACGAGGCTAGTTTTGCAGACCGTGCACTCTTTTACCCGGACTTGGTTCATGATGACAACATCCAAGTGCAGATGTTTGAGCAGGGTCTCCGCTGAGAGATTTGTGCTGTCATAGTACCTTTGGGCATTTCCACATATGTCGGGGTGCTAGAACAGGTGCTGGTGACAGAGGGTTTCCTGTCACATTCTAGTGTTGGTGGTGGCAGCTGGCATGTTGGAGCCGAGACGTCTGCCGCGGCAAGCGGGCGTCGGCAAGCAGGACCTCGACTCAGGTGGATTTCTGACAGCCGGACTCAGGGGAGTGGTCGTACACCACAGTGGTGCTGGAGGGAACCAGTGCAGCCCAGAGAGATTCAGTGCTATGCTTGTGACGGGCGAGGTCACTTGGCACGAGATTGCCCGGCCCGAGTTTCTGAGACCCTCGGGCAGGCTGCAGGCACACCACCATGGCAGAGGCAGCACCGTGATCAGATTAGTACCCATAGAGGTGGTGCTAGCAGAGGAGCGGGAGGAGCTGGTAGTGAGGGATGGCTTTACGAGGTCTTCTCATCACCACTACGTGGCCCACGTCAGGATCTGGGAGATGACAGTTGGGACCGCGGACAGCTGTGAGCTTGGATGTCTATGATCCTGCAGAGCATGGGATGATGAGAGGTACCCCTTGTGACTCATCTACTTTTTGCGGTAGAATTGTTAGACTTTGTGTGTGAATAGGGTTTTAAAGGATTTTAGGATTTCATTGGGTCTCTTACAAATTTTAGGTTTTTAGGGGTTTTATTTGTTTTCAGGTTTTGAATGTTTTCACCGGGGTTTTAAGGAATTTTAAATTTTCTAGATTTTTTGGGATTTTTTATGATTTTTATGGTTTTTAGGGATTTTGAAGGTTTTTAGGGTTTTTATGATTTCTTTAGTTATTTATTTTTTTGGGATTTTAGGGTATTTGAGGGTTATTAGAGGTTTTTAACATTTTTATCGGTCAGTAAGGGTCTTATAGTTTTAAGTGGTTTTTTGTGATCTTGTAGATATTTAGGGAATTTATGTTTTTGAATGGTTTTTAAAAAATTTAATGGGTTTTACATTTTTTAGGGTTTTATCATTTTATAGGATTTTTAGGTTTATATGTGTTTTTAGGTTTTTTATGGTTTTCTTTTGGTTTTTTAGAGTTTTTTGGGCTTTTTACTTTTCTAGAAATTTTTAGCTATTGTTTATGATTTTAATGGGTTGTTGGGTTTTTGGAGTTTTTTAGGGTTATTTGTGTTTTTTAATATGTTTAGGGGTTTGTAGGGTTTTTTAGGGTTTTTAGGGTTTTATGGTTTTTAAGGGGATTATAAGGTTTTGTATTTTTTTTTGGGTTTTTTAGTTATTTTTTAGGATTTTTTTTGGTTTTTGTTGATTTTAGGGATTTTAAGGGGTTTGAAGGTTTTTGTTGTTTGTTTTATGGATTTTTTTTGGGGGGGTGGGATTTGAGTTTTTTTTGTGTTTTAATGGATTTTAGAGATTTTTACGTTTTCTGGTATTTAAAGAGTTTTTATATTTTTAGTGGATTTTAGGGATTTATGTGTTTTTATCATGTTGTAAGGTGTTTATGGTTTTTTGGTTTTTGGGATATTTTAGTGTTTTTACCATTTTAATGTTTTTGGGGTTTAATGTGTATTTAAGATATTAAGTTTTTTTAGGGTTTTCAAGGATTATAGGGTTTTTTATGTTTTTAGGAATTTTTATGTAATTTTTAGGATTGTCGTGGATTTTACGTTTTTTTGGGATTTAGAGGGGATTAGGGTTTATTAGGGGTTGTAGATATTTTAGGGTTTTTAGTATTTTGAGGGTTTTTAAGTTTATTTTGGGTTTTTTTTGTTTTTTTGGGTTTTAGGAATTTTTTTGAGTTTCTTAGGGTTTTTATGTTTTTTGGGGTTTTTAAACTTTTAAGTGGTTTAATGTTTTTTTATATATTTTTCAGTTTTTTAGTGTTTTATGTTTTTTTAGAGTTTTAAGGGTGTTTTTTATTTTTTGGGTTTAGGGTTTGTAGGGGTATTTAGGGTTTTATCTTTTTCAGTTTTAAGTGTTTTTTGGATTTTAAGTTTTTATTGAGGTTTTTAGTGTTTTTAGTGTTTTTTATGTTTTTTGAGATTTTTTGGGGTTTTATTAGGATTTTTATGGTTTTTAAAGTTTTAAGGATTTTGAGTGTTTTTTGTGGTTTTTAGAGTTTTTTTGGGTTTGTATGGTTTTTTGGATTTTTAGGGTTTTTTTATTTTTTAGGGTTTTAATATTTTTTAGAGTTTTTTAATGTTTTTAGGTTTTTAAAGGATTTTTAAATTTTTAGTGGTTTTTCTGTTTTTTATGGTTTTTAGGTTATTTAAGCCTTTTAGAGTTGTCAATGTTTAATATGTTTTTCGGTTTTAAGTGATTTTTTGTTTTTAAGGTTTTCTAACGGATTTTCAGTGTTTTTAGGGTTTTTTAAATTTTTATGTATTTTATGGGTTTTTTAGGATACTTATATTTTATGTGATTTTTAGGATTTTGAGGGGGTTTTAGGGTTTTTAGAGTTTTTATGGATTTTGGGAGGTTTTTGGGTTTTTTTATTTTTCTAGGGGTTTTAAGGGTTTTTATAGTTTTTAGGTGTTTAAAGGGTTTTTAGAATTTTTAGTGGTTTTATTGGATTTTAGGTTTTTTTCATGGGTTTTTATAGTTTTTTTTGGTTTTATGGTTTTTTAGCATTTTTTGATTTCTTTGTTTTTTTGGGATTTTTTGTGTTTTTTGGTTTGTTAGGTTTTCATAGTGATTTTCAATGTTTTTAGGGCTTTTTTACATTTATAAGGATTTTTAGGGCTTTCATTAGACTTTTATCATTTATGTTATTTTGGGATTTCAAGGGTATTTAGGTTCTTTTATGGTTTTATGAGTATTTTTTTCAATTTTGGTCTTTTTTTTATATTTTTAGCGTTTCTATGGTTTCTATCATTTTTAAGCATTTTTATGGGTTTAAATGTTTTTTAAAAATTTTAATGGGGTTTTAGGGGTTTTGGGTAGTTTTATGGTTTAAGGGGTTTTTACGATTTCTAGGGTTTTTTGTTTTTTGGCTCATTTTTAGGGGTTTATGTGTTTTTTATGTTTTTATTGATTTTATATGTTTTTATGTTTTTTATGTTTTCTAAGAGTTTTTAGGGGTTTTCATGTTTTATAGGCTTATAGGAATTTTTAGGATTTTTTTGGAATTTTATTTTTTATTATGGGTTTTATGGATTTTGAAGGATTTTAATATTTTTAGGGTTTTAGGGTTTTTTGGGGTTTGATGGGTTTTTTGTTTATTATTTATTTTAAGGTATTTTCGAGTTTTTAACTTTTTAGGTGTTTAAAGGGGTTTTTAATGTTTTAGTGTTTTTAATATTTTTAGGGTTTTAGGGTTTTTTAGGTTTTATGGTTTTATGGTTTTTATGTGTTTTATGGTGTCTTATGTTATTTTAGGGGTTTTAGTGTCTTTTTAGTTTTTTTGTGTTTTAAGTGATTTTAGATTTCTAAGGTTTTCTTAGGGGTTTTAGGGTTTTAATGGTTTTTAGGTTTTTATGGATTTTTAGGGGTTTTTTAAATTTTATTGGTTTTAGTGATTTTTAATGATTTTTATTAGGTTTTATCGTTTTTAGGGATATTTATATTTTTTTTATTTTTTAATGTTTTTAGGGTTTTTTTGGTTTTTTTGGGTTTTTCAAGTTTTTAATGTTTTTATCGTTTTTAACGTTTTTAGGTGTTTAATAGGCCTTAGTATTTTTTAGTGGTATTGTATGGTTTTTAGGGGTTTTAATATTTTTATACGGTTTTATGGTTTTAGGGGTTTTTTGGGTTTTTATGGTCCTTTTAGGGTTTTTTTTCGTGTTTTGTGGGTTTTTTGGGTTTTAATTGTTTTTTGGGGTTTAAGGTTTTCATAGGGATTTTTAGGGTTTAGTTTTTTTATATTTTTATGTGTTTTTTTAGGATTTTTAGGATTTTTTGTGTTTTTAGGTATATTTAGGGTTTTTTGGGTTTTTTAATGTTTTTAAGGTTTTTATATCTTTTTGTGTTTTTTGGGTTTTTGGGTTTTTTTTTGACTTTTTTGGCGTTTTATTTTTATAATGTTTATAAAATTTTGAGGGATTTAATGGATTTTTATAGTTTTTAGTGGAAATTCAGGGGTATGTTTTGGGTTTTATTTGGATTTTAATGTTTTTAGAGGTTTTAGCGTTTTAAGGGTTTTAAGTGTTTTTAGGTTTCTAAGGATTGGTAGGGTTTTTATGGTTTTTATAGATTTTTAGGTATTTTTTAGTATTTTTATGGTTTTTACGGTTTTTTTAGTATTTTTATGGTTTTTATGGTTTTTATTTTTTATTGATATTGAGGTTTTTTAGGGTTTTTTGAGTTTTTAGGGGATTTAAATTTTTTAGATTTATTTAAGGTCTTTGTCGGTATAAAGGGTTTTTTTTGTTTTTAGTGGGTTTTTAAGATTTTTATGGAATTTTAGGATTTTAATGGTTTTTAGGGATTTTTTTTGGGTTTAATGGGTTTTTAGGGGTTTTAGTGTCTTTTGGGGGTTTATATATATTTTTTTATTTTTTTAGGTTTTAGTGGCCTAAATTGATCTTAGGATTGGATGGGGTTTTTAGTGTTTTCACATTTATTTGGGGTTTTATATTTTTAGGGATTTTTAATATTTATATTGTATTTAGGGTTTTTAGGGATTTTTAGGGGTTTGTGACTTTTAGAGTTTTTAGTGGTTTTATAGTTTTTTGTTTTTTAGGATTTCCTGAATTTTTTGTGTTTTTGTAGTTTTTAGATTTTTTTTCATTTGTAGGTGTCTAAAGGGGTTTATGAATTTTAGTTGTTTTTTAGGTTTTCCATTGGTTTTAGAGTTTTAAAGGTTTTTAGGGTTTTTTTTTATTTTTAGGGTTTTTGGGGTGTTTATGATTCTGAGTGTTTTTTTATGTTGTTAAGGGGTTCTAAGTATTTTTATGTTTAATGGTTTTCTTATGGTTTTTAGGGTTTTTAAGTTTTTAGGGAACTTTTAGGATTTTTATAGCATTAGGGTTTTTAGATACTTTGAGTGTTTTTATGGTTTTTTTTTGTTTTTATAGTTTTATGGTTTTTTGGATTTTATGAATCATTTTATTTTTTAAGAGTTTTAATATTTTTTAATGCTTTGAACGTTTTTTGTTGTTTAAAGGGTTATTAGTTATTTTAGTGTACTTAGGAGTTTTATGATTTTAGGGTCCCTTGAGAGTTTTTAATTCTTTTAGAAATTTATAGGTATTTTTGGGGGGTTTAAGTGGTTTAATATTCTTATGGTTTTCGTAACGGTTTTTATGGTTTTTAGAGTTTTTAGGGTTTTGGGGGTTTTGGGGTTTTATGGTCTTTTTGGGTTTTTAGTGTTTTTAGCATTTTTTAGGGATTTTAAGGGTTTTAAGTGTTTTTGGTTTTTAAGGTTTTCTTAGGGGTTTTCACGGTTTTTATAGTTTTTATAGTTTTTAGGGATATTTAGAAATTTTTTAATATTTTTATAGGTTTTTAGGGTTTTTAGTGTTTTTTAGGGATTTAATGGGTTTTTAGGGTTTAAGGGCTTTTAGGGTATTTTGGGGTTTTCGGTGTTTTTCTTGATTTTTAGTTTATTTATGGGTTTTGAGGGTTTATATGGTTTTTAGGGGTTTTATGGATTCTATGGGTTTTTTTGGGTTTTTTTGATATTTTATGGTTTATTAGGATTTTTTTCATTTTTTACATTTTTAGTATTTTAAGTGTTTTTAGGGTTTTAATATTTTCTTAGGGATTTTCACAATTTTAATAGATTTTCTATTTTTAGGGTTTTTAGGGATTTTTTTGGAATTTTGTGGTCTTTTTTTATTTTTTGGAGCTTTTAGGGGTTTTAGGGTTTTAGGGTTTTTTGTGGTTTAAGGGGGTTTAGGGTTTTAGGTGTTTTTAGAGTTTTTAGATAATTTTAGGGTTTTAAAAGGTTTTTTTTGGATATTTAAGTTTTTATGTGGTTTTAGGGTTTTTTTAATGTTTTTAAGTTTTTTATGATTTATTATGGTTTTACGGTTTTTATGGTCCCTTAGGGTTTTTAACGTTTTATTTTTTAGGGGTTTAAAGTGATTTTAGCTTTTTATTGTTTTCTTAGGGTTATTTTTTGTTTTCATTGATTTGTGGGGATTTTTTAGGATTTTATGGGGTTTTAGGTTTTTAAGGGATTTTTAGGGGTTTGACGTTTTTATCATTTTTAGAGGTTTTTGGTTTTTTTATTTTTTAGGGTTTTATGGTATTTTAGGATATTTTTATCATTATTAGGTGTTTAATGGGTTTTTAGAGTTTTTTCTTATTTTTAAGTTTTTTTTTAGTGTTTCTAAAGATTGAAGGGGTTTTATGGTTTTTAGTTATTTTTAGGAATATAGGGTCTTTTAAGTTACTTAGCATTTTTTTAGGTTTTTTAGGGTTTTAAGTGTTTTAAGACTTTCTAGGGGTTTTTAGGGTTTTTGGAATTTTTATGTATTTTTTAAGTATTTATATGATTTTATAGTTTTAATAATTTTTAGTCATTCTGATAGTATTTATAGATTTAGGGTTTTTAGAGTCTTTTGTGTTTTTTAGTTTTTAGGAATTTAATTTTTTAGAGGATTTTATCTTTTTTGTGGGATTTAATAGTCATTTTATTTTTTAATGGTTTTTAGGTTTTTCTTGCGATTTTTTGGTTTTTCTATGTTTTTAGGGTCTTTTAGGGTTCTTAGGGTTTTTAAGGTATATAGAATTTTGGTAGGTTTTTATCATTTTATGGTTTTATGAGTGGTCTAACTATTTTTTAATTTTTTTGGTTTTTCTTAGGTATTTTCAAGGTTTTTATAATTTTCTATGTTTTTATAGGGATATTTATATATTATTAATGATTTTTATGTTTTTTGGGATTTTATTATTTTTTATGTTTTTAGGGTATTTAAAGTTTTTTATATTTTTTTAATTTTTTTATGGGATTAAATGGAATTG